>JACXGJ010007145.1:0-31570 GCA_016801105.1 Esox niger | reverse complement strand
CAACCAAAATGAAACACACATCCGTGTGCAAACATTCAACATAAATAGGTTCCCCAATTGGAGGCAATAACGAACACCTGCCTCCAATTGGGGAAACCAAAGCACATAGAGATGGCTAGAGCCATCTCTTTTGGCCATGTCCTGACTATGGCCCCAGCCAGCGCAAAGGTGGCTAGGGGCATAGCCAGGACATGACAGCAATATACCAGTCTACAGTTTTAGTTAATGCTTACTATAACATAACTACTGTGTATGTTGTATAAAACGCATACATTTTTGTCTATACGGAATAATTCATAATGAGTGCTTTGCTTTGCCTGTGAGGAGATCCAAACACGGGATCTATAGTTTGCAGGTCTGCTTCACTAACCACTACACTATTTACTCAGTCAATCAGACAGACATACAAACAGCCACGGCTAGAAGTTGAAAAGGAAGCTTTTGAGTGAGGAACATAAGGGTTAAATTAAAAGACCACTACAAATTGAACGTTTCTGTTCCTCAATCAAAACCTTTCTTTTTAACTTTTTTAAAGGAAAGAAAAACGTGCAGTGGTCTCTTAATTTTTTTCGGAGCTATACTTTGAATTTGATGCCTGGAACAAAAAGCTGGGACAGGGGCAAAAAAAGACAGGAAAAGTTATGTAATTCAATAAAATAACTGTTGGAACATCTCACACCTAATTTGGTTTATTGCCAACAGGTCAGTAACATGATTGGGTAAAAAAGGGCCCAGAAGTAATGATGGTGTGGGGTTCTCCACAGTGTGAAACGATGCAATAGTGCAAAATTGAACAGCTCAATGTAAAATTGCAAAGCGTTTCGGGATCTCATATTTAATGATATTATGTACCTATCACCGTACATAATATCATTAAAATATTCATTGAATACACAGAAATCGACATAATCGACAAGGCTGAAAACTTCAGGCAGCACAACATTAAATACAAATACGATTATGTAGTGGAAATCACTGCAAGGGCTCTGGAACACCTCCGAAAACCATTGTTTGTGAACAGTTTGTTGCTGCATCCACAAATGCAACTTATAGCTCTACCATACAAAGAGGAAACCAAATATATACAAGATCCAGAATTGCTACCGCCTTCTCTGGGCCCAAGTTCATTAAAGATGGACTGAGGCGAAGTGGAAAACAGTCCTATGGTCTTATTTTGCGGAATTATGGATGCCACGTCCTCCAGGCTAAAAAGGAAAGGGACAATACGGCTCGTTATCTGTGCACAGTTCAAAAGCCAACATCCGTGATGTAATAGAGGCATTAGTGCACATGGAATGGGTAACTTGAATATCTGTGAAGGCACCATTAATGCTGAGCAATATATACAGGTTTTGGAGTATATGCTGCCATCCAAACAACTTCTTTTTTCCAGGTAGGCCTTGCTTATTTCAGCAAGACAATGCCAAATAATGATCTCACTGGCGTGACACTAGAAATAGTCATCAAAGGATACCAGAAATGCAGCCAGTAGTTCCCAGTTTCAGAAGATCAACAGTACTTACATTTTTGTTCTAATCTAACCTATTTAAAGTCATAATCCATCACATCTTCAAAGATATTTGCATGTATAAAACATTACATAACATGTATAATATAATAAAACAATTTAGAGAATCTATCCTTTTATAGGACAAAAATAAAAAATCCAAGGAACACATAGGGTCACAGAGGTTTCGTTTCCTTACGGTTTGAACTGGTGGGGCTACATTGGACCCACAACTAATTTGTCTCCTCTGCTGTGAAAGCAAATGTCTCTATTATCTCGGTGAGCTAATAGGCATTACCGCATCTCTTTGAAAAGACATACGCTTCTTTCCACTATCCCCAAAAGACATTGTTATCACATTACACACAACTAGTGTTCCCGGTTACCACGTTACAAAGTAGTCAGACTAGTACAAAATAGCGTGTTACAGTAGTCAGACTACTTTTTAAAGGTCACGAATAACGTAACTTTTTTGATTTAAGTAATCCCTTACTTGTTTTGTATTCAAAAAAGAACACATTACTAAATTTCTCCCAGAGCCACCAATCAAACATTACGTTTATTTTCTCTAGTAGCAAGTGGCAACAAATAAATGCAAAGATGGCTGCACCAGCACTTACTGCTAAAGTTCAAGATACACCTACCAAAGCCAGGTGCCCAGCTAACATTAATTTCAAGTTGATATTTTGCATCATCAAGCGATTTGTGCCGTAGAAGGCTGACCTGCGCGATTCAGGCTTAAGAAGCAGTTTATTATTTTGACTACGTCATTATTACCCTTGCATATAACTATTACTGAGGTTGCTGTTATGTTTTACTGGAATATCTTGCTTGTTGGACAATCTATGTTTGATCCCAAATCATCCTCTGTTGGAGAACCAAGTTTGATCTCAAATTATCCTCTGTTGGACAACCTAAGCTGATCACAAATGAATATCTAAATACATTTTCTATTTATAAACCAAAAGATTATTCCGAATTATTTCAAAACGGATTTAGAAATTATTAATCTCTGAATAGTTATGAAACAGTATTGGATTATGCACCAAATAGCAAACAGATTTCAAGTTGCAATGTTCCAAACCTGAGCTTTTTTTATCAGTGTACAGGACCACCGCTGTTTTTTTTCTGTTCTTCATTTTTCACTACAATTGATTGATCTAGTACTGAATTCTGTACTCATACGCTGTTGAATAAGCCTGGCCTGAAAATGTGTGGAATGTACTTTAGCATAGCATGAAATGAATGACGTCAAAAACATATATATTTTTTAATAGAGGTATAGATCAAATAGTGTCAGAGGTTAGGTGCATGCTAAAATGTTTCATTTGGCTCACTCAGTTGTGCCTTAATTGACCTTAAATAAAGACAATTATTCATGCAAACAGAAGAACATTAGTAACTTTGATAACTATTTCAAACAAAGGATATGTTAGACATTTCATTACTTCTCCCACTCAATACAATAACACACATTCATAACACTCACCCGTCATCATTTTTGCTGCACTGAATAACAGGTCACACTTAACTGACGTTTGTAAGCTAGCTACAGTAACGTCAACCAGTGCTCACAATGGTATGAATTTCAGTCAAATAGAAGCTTGCAATGCAATCTATGCAGTGTTCCTTAGCTGGCAAGGTGACTGAGCTCATGTCGACCGTCTGAAAACCACTCAATGCATGTAGCCAACATAAGGTTAATTCAGTCCGTTTGTTTTATGTTTGTAAGGTTCACACACACAATAGCTGAATTTGTTGAGCTGCATCAGTGAGCAAACCAATGGCGCAAACTAAAACAACACTATTTTTGGTGTACCCCTCAGGAATTGGTCTTGAGAAAATCTTATGTAATTGTCCCCTCCAAAGTAAATTTCATATATAACCTGCAAATTCAATAATTGTAAGGCGGTTCTGTTCGCATATTTGAACTCATCTTCAACAACACAATAATGTTTCAATGTCACAAAAAACACTCTTCAAGGAAATGCTGCATGCAAGATCTCCATTCAATTTCCAATCATTAGTCTGTTATATTTTAACAGTGGTTTTACACATGGCTATATGTTAACAACCGACTGTAATTTCTATGCATTATTATCATAAAAAATACACTAATATAGTCCAAATATATTTTTCTGATTTTGTAGGCTACATTTGAGAACCATTTCCCACTTGGCACTCATGATCATGATTGTGTCTAAATTTCTGAATGCTCTCAAGCAGTATATTGATATATCTAACACTTTATATTGAAATAATTGTGGTCATTCATTTTGTGCCACAGTCTGCAATGGAACCTAGCAAGTTTATTTATGTAGCACAATTCATACATAGAAGCAATTCAATGTGCTTTACAAAGAAAAAGTAAAATATGAAAATACAGCAGAAAAAAACAAATACTAGAATGGTAGCATTTCAATCAGTTCTGTCACTTGCTCCTCAAACTTGAAGTAGTTGTTTTTGTGGTTTTTGTATGGCAGTTGAAGCGAGACTTTTACATTGGTGCCGTGACCCGGATAACTCAGTTGGGCTTTTCCCAGCTGCTGGGGTTGCTATTTCAGAGGAGGTTAAAGAGGGCTGAGTGGGTGTGAAATGGCTAGTCAGTTAGTGTTGGTACACAGTTGATTATATCACATGCTCCTTGCAAGGTCCACTGCTTTTGTGGGACAATGGTAATGATGCTTCATACAGTAGGTGACGATGGTCATTGCGTTCAGAGCGTCGCTGCTTGGAGCACCACAGGAGCAGTCTGGACTGTTAAACACACATAGTTTGCACAGAGATCTGATAAATGAGTTTGCACAGAGAATTGATAAATGAGCCCCTATAATAATCCAACAGCACATTCTATCTTCCTCCAACAACCCTGGCCCAGAGAAGCTTCTTACTGCTGGCTGGAAAAAAACTTGTCTAACATGCACAAAGAAAAAACAAGGCAATCTGTAGGGAGCAGTTGAGAAGAAAAACACCTTTATGACATAATAATTGGACACAGGATGCGCTATTTAAACCCACTGATTTTTGAATGATAGGATTGACATAGCTTTGCATAACCTATACACAGAGCCTCTACTTAAGTAGTTAAAGGACTTGACTATCATGATTTAATCAGTTTAATAGTATTGTTCGCTGGTAGCAGGTCTGATGTGCTCCCAGCTTTACTGACAACATTTGTGAAATTACTAAAAGTTTTTTGGGGAATTTTTGATGAATAACTCGAAGATTGTTGTACTGAACAACATCAACTTCCCATCACTACTGCAAACTCACATGTGTAACTTAAGCAAAAACCTCTCTGCACCATGAAATCTAGTCAGCTACATAAGCAAATGTTATAACTCATGTTCTTTCTGATGGGAGATGGCATAAGCAAGGCTTTGTGCTCATATGGTTAATGTAAACAGAATCCTCACAATGCAGAGTCTGATGCCTCAGTGAAAATGTTGCAGAATCAATGACATTTTGTGATTTACATGCTCAGTTCTGTAATAGCAGCAGATAACCAGGTTCTTTTAAGCTTTGAGCATGAAATGCACCAAAACCTCAGAATTATTTTTGCCTTTTGTGCCGGAACCAAGACATTCTCTGGCTTTGCAACAAGGGATGCACCAATACTATTTTTTTCAGACTGAGTACAAGTACGAGTGTTTATACTTGGTTACTTGCCAATATTGAGTACCAATACCAAGTACCTAAAGCTGTGCTAGATAGGTTCAGATAAAAAGGTTGTGTCCCCTATAAACACGTTTTGGTTTTCTACATTAACTTACTTAAGCTCTAACCATTTCTCAGTATGCTTCACCTCATAATATTCTTTACCCTATATAATGTATTATTTCAGTAGTAATTTGTTTAATTTATATTTTACCCCAAATAATTTTTCCTTCAAAAATATAAACAATACACACAACCCATCGCAGGTTTGATTTTTGAAGGCAAAATACAAAAACCAGAGGTTTTATTGCTGCTGCCGAATCTCTATTGTTGCCTACATGATGCTAATCCATTGTAGCAAGTTGTGACAGTTCGATTCTCACCTTGGGTTGTCACTCAGAAGATGGTTACCTTTATATCAATGTGACAGCCATTTACTGACTGTTCAATGCAAATGTGTGCATGCACAGACACAGACAGTTTCTTATCTCTGACCTCACTAGCTAGTTTGATATACTGAACGTGCAGGACTGGATGTTGTTGCTCTGTTCTGATACTCGTTCGATGGTGAACTGTGCACAATTCATTGAATCTTTTTATGCTCTTGTAATACTTTTGTTTATGTAAGTATAAGCATACTGCAAAACAAAAAAGACACATTAATAAAGCTAGGTTGGGCTGAGGACTTAAAAGGCAACATTTATTTTATGAACACATCAATTAATAGTAAACAGTAGAGTAGGCCTGTCTCAATGTCAATTTAAGTGTACCTATTCTAAATCAAGAAACCCTTTACAAACAAAAACTTCAACCCGATTGATCAGTCCCTTTTTCATTGTACGAGAGCACTTTTTCAACCAAGTTCTCAAAATAAAGATTATAAAAACGTTAATGTACCCGTGTAGTATGTTTTATGATAGGAATTATTTTGGACACTTATATGTCAGTTGTCACTTCAAGACAAGGATGCAGCAGGAAAACCGGCAAACAAGACAATCCAACATTCTGCTCCCTCATGTTTTTTCAATGGCGACTGTCTAAACTCTAGAGCCTGCTCTCGTATCTGAATCATATATAAAAACTTTGCCTTGCGCAGGATACAATACACTGGTATTGGTGCATCCCTTTTGATACCATGATAAATAGTAGCCTTGAAGCAGTACGTTCTAATCAAGCATTTTTTTCAAATGGAATAATTAGTGTTATTCAGCTAATATCTTGACTCCTATACTGTGGAAGCTCCCAGTTTATACAGATGAAAGGAATGTGGCTGAATTTCACCACAGTTTTTGTAAAGAAATATAATCTACAACATTTAAACTTTCTTGTGGACTATAAGACTATTAGACTATGGACATATTTTTGACTATTATACAAAATTGTATGTAGTCTATAAATACTAAATAAATATTACTTTAAAAGCATAGGAATTCACAGAAGCCAAAAAAAAACAACTCCTCAATATACATATCTTTGTGTTGTTTTCATAATTAATTTATTCCGTATGGAGTTTTCAGATGCACATGTGGTCTCTGTGTTTCGTCCAGACCAGTTCCGAGTCAGGAAGTCCCAAATTCAACGACAGTTTTACAGATTTATCCATTGTAAAAAAAAGACATATACTTGAGCAGTAGGCTTAACTACATGGCTTATTCAAAATCAGACACAACATATTAAGGGCGTGAGCATTTATATATTTAAACGACTGTCTGTGAATGTAAGTAATGTCCATTCATGAGGGATGGGTAAATCACTGTTAGCTAAATAACAGGCCTAACTGTTTGGTGTTTTAGACTGTTATTTGAACATTTAGTAATTTTTATTTTATTCCATCATCAATTGATTTGCCATAAAGAACTTGCCACATTGAGGGTAGTACAAATGAAGGAACAATGGGAAAGGACTATTGTTTTGAATGTGGCGAAACATGTAACTCAAATTTTGAGAAAGATTTGCTCCATTTCAACTTAGGGCTCTACTCAAGCCCTTAATGGTGCTAGAAATCAGCCGTTTCGTATAGTGGTTGTAATAATTATTTGCATACCCAGTTGTCAAGGGAGAGAGCAATTCAATTGTTTATTGCAACATTTGATAGTCTATTAGCGCATGATGTTACAGGCTCAATCTCTTCTCTTCTCACTGTAATGTTGGTTACAAGCTGTTATATAGACTGAGGGGCGTGTTTACCTAGCAAAGCCAAGACAGTAACCCCCGTGCCAAATGGTCAATGTAAACATTCCTGTGGTTATCAGAGCGCAACCTACAGAGAGAATCTAAACAGAGGTTTTCTGTCATTCTCATTATATTAGGCACATTCACTTCCAATGAAATGTACATTCATATTGTAGCTGTTAATGCTTAGATCCCACAATGGGATACTTGGGGATTTCCAGATATTGAACATGTTCCTTCTTATCGAGAGTTAGACATACTGATGGATAGCATGTTGTTTGACATTTGAAGAATGTTTTAGGATAGCATACTGATAGCATACAGTAGTACAATTTCTGGTTACCAACCAGTAGCCAGCTCTTTCCTGACAGATGCTAGGGCCAGGATTTTCATTTTCTCACTGCAATGTTTATTCTAAACATCAAGCTAAGATGCTAAATGACATTTCTGAGGTGAACAAAGTGGTTTCATCCGATCGAATGCATAATTTGTCATTCACCCAATCTGCAGGTCTCTAGGTCACATGTGCATAGTTTTATCCTGTTTTAGTCTGTTTTAGTCTACTGCAACAATCTCTGGTGTTGTTTCAAAACCAGGTGGATGTGTTGCTTCTGCATTGGAGTATGTTATTTTACATCTGCAATGCATCAAATAAAGCACTGCAGGGTAAAAAAATGTGTGGGCAATAATATGTCAGCATAAATGAGCTCATGCCATTACAGCAAGTGGGAAGAGATATCTGGCAGAATAATCTGGTTGTCCCACATTTGAATGTTTTAAATATTGTTATCCTATTCCACAACCAAGAACGAATGGACATCTGTGGTGCACATGTGGGAATTGTAGTAAACCCACAGGCTGCTCCACATTTTGGTATGGATGTCAATAAAAGTATGATTGTTCCCTTTGCTGAAATGTACCGCAAAATATACATTTCAGTCGATTTGGAGATCCCCAGGTTTTTTTTTTACTGTAAAGGTATTAGTTTTTCCTGTAGATTTTCATGATTCCAAAAAGTTATATTTAGCATTTCAGTGATGGGAGACAAATGTAACCCTTTTATATTTATGTAGTTGCTCTTGTGCAAGCTTGACCCTGCTATCCCTGAGGGAGAAAGCTGCAAGGTTAGACAGACAGTCCAAAGATGACTCAAAGGGATTTTCTGTACCTTGACACATTTTCAATATTAATCATAGAGGCGAAGAGATTACGAGATGTATGTAACACTAGGGTCTTGGCTGCTGGAGAGCAATCTGGTTATGGCTCTCAGTTTATGCACTGATAGTATTGCGATTTCCCTACTGCTATCTGGGACATGAAGTGGAGATAAATCTGTCTAGCGCCAAAAAACCCACTGAGACAGATTAAGGCAATCAGAGAAAATCCTTGTCCACATTACCCAATGGACAGACTAAAAATAGTAGCTCCCTGTTAGAAGCGCACGGTAAGAGAGACACAGGCATACAGAGAAAAAAACAGCACCTGTTTTCTCACAGTGACAAAGTTACCAAAAAGTGTGCGATACTCTTTTCCAATGTTATTGCAAATGTATAGGATGCTATGCTGCTTAGCAAGTATGTTTTCTCTGATTGCCCCACATTGGGCAGGAAAACTGATACTAGTGCTCCACTGTTTTGCAAACAAAACTTTACTGCTATCCTGTATGTTGGTGTATTTGAGCAATAAGGCACAAGGGCTTGTGGCTTGTGGCACTTCTTTGACACAATGCATAGCCATAGTATATTGGCAATATACCACAAACCCCAAAGATGCCTTATTGTATTTATAAACCAATTGCCAACATGATTAGAGGAATAAAAACGTATTCGTTGTTATACCTGTTGTATACGCATACACAGCTATCAGCCAATCAGTGTAAAATAAACATTCCATCACTCAATACCACAAAATAATTAGTGCAAATGTGTACACATTGGGCTAAGGAGTGTTTTCCACATACACAGCATATATGTAGTGTATGTGTATACCTATATATGTATACAGTGGCTTAAGAAAGTATTCAGACCCCATCACTTTCTTTAGTTTTTTGGGCTGAATTAATAATGAATTGCATTTAATTATTTTTGCCATCAATCTCCACAAAATACCCCATAATGACAAAAAAAATGTACAACGATAGAAATGCATGCCAAATTAAAAAAAAATGTATTAACTGTACATCATCCACATCTCATGTACATAGGTTTTCAGACCTATTGCTGTGACACTAAATTAAGGTTCGATACAACATGTGTGATCATCCTTGAGTCTCTCAAACTTGATTGGAGTTTCCTTTTGACATAGTCCAAAACAATCTCCGATTAATAATTATTTTGAGACAGAGATCTGGGAAAATTCATACAAAAAATGCATTGAATTATACAAGACTCATCCTGTATCTGGCCATCCGGCTAAACTATGTAACTAGGCAAGATGGGCCTTGGTCCGTGCATTGGCCAAGAATCATGTGGCCCCTCTAACAGCTTCAGAGTTCATCTGCAGAGATGGGAGAACCTGCCAGAAGGATAACATTCTTTATAACGGTCTATTATTAGGCCTTCATGGTGGAATGATTAGAAGGAAGACTACAATTGTGGAGGGCAGTCAATCTGTAAAATATTAAAATCTATAACATATGTTTAGTAATTACCTGAAATAGTGCTATTGTAGTATTGCAGCTGTAATAAGCATAGCTATATTGAGTGTAGGTGTCTTCACTTGGACTCGCTTTGAATTAAAGTGCTGCTACCAGGGTCAGTTTTGGTAGTACAGTATATGTGTTTCTCCACTAGGTGGAAGACTTAGCTCAAACTCAACAGACTGTTCAGTCTGATCATGTATTCATCTCAATCAGTATGACCAGTGCATGTTCTTTTTGTTTTTGTCTGTGCACACTTTCATGTGTGCACACGTTACAAACAGAAGTAAACGCTTAAGACTACCCATGTCTGAACAATAAAAATGTATCTAAAATGTTTTGAATTGCCTGAATACATACTTTTACTTTCTAGAGGACAGCTGGCTTAGCAGAAAATAGCTTATGTTGAGCTGTGATCAACAATGGTGTTGATAGCCTACTGGTTGTAGTGTCTGATTATTAATTAAGAGGTTGCTAGATTGAATCCCTGAGCTGGCAAGTAAAGAACAAAGCTGTCTTTTTGTCTTAGAAAGGCACATCCTAATTGCTCCTGGAACATGCTTTGGCAAGTAGCTGCCAAAATAACTAAATGTAAAGAAACGGTTTGTTCTTGAGAAACTCTGATGTGGTTTTAGCCATGTGATTTGGGTAGTAATTGTCCTGCTGAATGATGAATTTCCTCTCAAGCTTCACTTTGCAACAGACTGATGCAGGTTCTCTTCCAGTATTTCCCTGTATATTGCTTCTACCATTCTACCATTTTAACAAAATGCCCAGTTCCTGCTGATGATTAGAGTCCCCACAACATCATGCTGCCACCACTGCATTGAGGTAGTGTCAAGATTTTGCTACACATAGCACCTAGAGTTATGGTAAAGTTCAAGTGCAGTTTAGAGGTATCATTACCAACCAAATACTCCGATCCAGAGCCTCTGCTAACCGTCTGTGCCATCTGGGTAACCTGAATATTCTGAGATCAGAAATCACATCATCAGACCAGGGTCAGTTTGACCAAAAGGAATTCTGAATTCTTTGTCTCACCTCTTATTATGGGGTAACAGACATAGAGGCACATTCCCATGCTGCTTAAAACATGAGGGAAATCTAACAGGTTTCTGAATTGTGTCAAAATGTCAAATGACCACTGGTGGTTGTGAGATGCTGGGACAGGGTAAAAGAAAACAGAACATTTGAAATCCAGATCTGCCAGCCTACCTATAGCAAGAGCTTAGTCATTCTTCCAACTTAAATTTTCTGGACAGCCTGAACATTTCTCTGGATAAATTGCAACCTTAGTATTTAGATTGGAGACCAGACCGGTTAAACCTGTTTTGATTTGATTGTCCACTTACTGAGGTAATGCCTTAACCTTAAGAGATGGACAATAAGTTTACAGTTCTTTATTCATTTGTTATGAGTTGGCTTATCAATGAGATAAGTGATTTCATTACTACTGAATTTTACACATTTAAAATACAAAAATGCATTTCACGTAGCTTCACTTGTTCTAGTGTTCTGAGCTTCTAACCCTGGCACACAACTATGAGTCAGCACATTAGAATCTGGCACAGTACCATTTGACCCCATGCCCCATCCTCTAATTCATACCTTCACTTCTTTTTTAAGTGTTCAGAGATCGGATGATTATATGAGGAAAAAAGGTTTTTGTCAGTACATAATCCAATCGCCAGACTGACATTTCCATTTGTGGCCATGTATTATACATATTTGTTGTTATTTGTGATATTTCGAGAACATTAAGACTAGGGAGTACAAATATACTTTCCCAAAACAATGACTGTGGCACAATTTAGAGAAATGGTTCATTCATCAAATAACAACCCTCCCTAAACCTCTAAAACCAACTCCATTTTCATTCACAACACATAATCTACTGCATACCCCATTAGTGGATAAACCCCACCTCTATTAATGCCCTGAGGTAGTCGGTTATGGGGGGGACTAAAGACAGTAAGGGCCTTGTCACTACACCAAGACTGAGAAGTCCTCTCCTAGCAACCAAAGTAGGCAACACAATATCCTTTCACATAGCCAAGAAGGCATCCAAAAGGACCTTTGAATAGAGGCGAGCTTACCCTTGTGAAGAGGTGCTGCTAGGCCTTCAGTATGGAAATCCAGGCCTTTGGGGCCTGGCCAGGAAGAGAGGGAGAAGGATATGGGAGTGAGGGAGGAGATGGGGAGGAGAAGAGGAAGAGATGCCAAAACTTGAGGTGATTAGGAGGTATGAGAAAGAGTAAAGATAGGATAAGGAAGAAAGGCCTGGAGGGAACAGAGAGGAGTAAGGGATGCAGCATTGGAATAGTAGAAAGAGAGGGACAGGGTCCCAGTAGCCATGATTCATCTTTGCAGTGAGTACCAGTGAACTGCAGCTGATTACATCCCATGAACTACCAATGTCAATTTAAAATAATCAAGAAGACACTAAAGACACTTATTGTATTAACGCTCTGTTAGCGCTCCGACAACAAGAGCAATTAGCACCTCCCTCAGCCGAGTCCCAATTAACATTAGTCGTGCTCACACGGTGCAGTTCTCTGCAGGGAACACATTTCAATTGTACATTTTGCTCAAGCACAAGAACTATAAAGTCCCCTGGCCAAACAGGAGGCAATTTTACTCCTTAAGATTGAGCCAAATCTGTAGTTCAACCCCTAGACAAGACAGAAAAACTGTTAAGGAGGTCACTTTACAAATGGTACTTGCTTCATCAGCTCTAGGCCTTGTGTTGATTCAAAAGGAAGAGGTGGAGTCAAAAGATTCACAGAAAGCTGTGGATAAATGGGTAAAACCGTGGATATTGCAGGAACATCCTCAAGGTAAAAATGACGTATTTTGTAATTTTAGCTAACTCTTACCTTAGCGGTTGCACTTTTTGAAGTGATGGCCACTCTTTTCATCCAGAGGAATACAACATTATGGGATTGCATCTCTCCAGGAGAATGACTCTTGATAATGCTGGACTTCTTGGCAATGGGTAAGCTAATAGATAACTTTTTTACAGATGATTCAAAAGCTAGCTATTCATGTTATCTATATGTTGGTTGTTTAAAATATAGGTTGAATACTGGTTTTGCACAGTTCTGTTGCTTAGTGTGTAATGTGGTTCTAGATTCACATGGGGGAAAGCAAAAGGCTGTCCTATCTGTTATCTCTGGTGGTGTTCACCCTGAGGTATTGGCCCAGAGTGTAGAGAAATCTATTAAGTTTTTAATGACAAATATTTTCAATGACAAGTGTCATAGGTTTTCACTGTACTATTAGAATAAATACAAGCATAAATGACTGGAAGACGTATACAATTAATGTTTTAAGATAATGTCCCAGAGAATATACATATGAAGAATTGTTAAGTGTCTGAGAGATTTCTTACTGGTCCTTTTATCAGTTTACATTAACTTGTAGCCTCCACATACACTCTTGAGACACAGTACTATCCCCATCCTAAACTACTCTGGTTTAGTCAATGCTGTTCTGATCTTCTCCGGTAAGTAAATGGGTGGAGTAGACAAGTCATGTCATTGTGTAAAATTCAGTCTTGTAAACATTAGAAGTAGGATTCTACACGGTGCACCTTTAAGAACATAGCTATCTTTCCAAGTGTATATGTCAATTTGGACATAAGTCAAGCATCATGAAAATTGATATGTAGTCTACTGAATGTTAATTGATGTGATTTGTTTTTCAGTACCCAGAGACAGTGGAAGAGCGGCAGAATGTAGCCTGTGGATTACAAGAGCAAAGTGATTTTCCTATTTGATGGACCTGCCCCACCCCAATCTGGATCGACATTTTAGAACTAAAACTTCTCCATTGTGTTAAGGCTCTGGTGGACAGAAATGACAGGTTTCTGTATGTAGAAGTTGGATTCAAATGATGGGTTTCAGATGGTGTGGTGTTTGATGGAGGCTCTTTACCACCATGACAACACAGAAACACATTGCAATTCATGTCAGACATTGGTGCAGTGCATTATAATTGGGACAAGATAGACCCAGGTGAAGACATTTAGTTTAGCAGTCACCACCATCCATGTGGTGTTTTAAAGCATTGAAATATTTTTTGCGCAGTGAGTGTACACCTTTTACTGTTTCTGGGTCAGTGTTTAAATTGTTTGTACACCGAGTTATGACAAAACAACTTTATAAACAACATTACTTTGACCTCCTGATAGCTTCTGTCTCTTTATTTTTTCTGCATTCACATGCTCCATCACATTCAATACATTATTCCTGTTGTGACAGGTCGGAAACGGGGTGGTGCCTAAGACCCAGGAGCAGACCTGCCCGGCACATGAGTAACAGGCAATCAGGCACTAACTATGGCACCCCTGGGTGGGTAATTACCACTCTCCTTGTTTCTTAGAAAAAAAGGTGCAGTTTCCTGGTGAAGAGGAGTGTTCCTCAAATGCTGATTCAAGAAGAGTCTGGCACATTTGGGGTGTCTTCTATTCAGTATTTTTTTAGGCTGTTATTTGTTTTGAAAGAGTTGTAAGACTAGAAGCCCTGGCTGTTAGCCAGGGGCTGTTACTTTGTATGTGACTGTCTTTTATACAGGTAACGAGTTCAAACAGTTGCAGTTAATATAGGTAATGAGTGGAGAATAGGAGGGCTTCTTAAAGAAAAACGAACAGGTCTGTGAGAGCCAGAAATCTTACTGGTTGGTAGGTGATCAAATACTTGTCATGTAATAAAATGCTAATTAATTATTTAAAAATCATACAATGTGAATTTCTGGATTTTTGTTTTAGATTCCGTCTCTCACAATTGAAGTGTACCTATGGTAAAATTACAGACCTCTACATGCTTTGTAAGTAGGAAAACCTGCAAAATCAGCAGTTTATCAAATACTTGTTCTCCCCACTGTATGAGATGGGAGAAAAGGAAAATAATTATATAAAGGGAGAACACCAAAAGGCTCTACTCAATGTTTTCAACCTGTCCTGCCCATCTTTCAGATTATTCTGTGGACATAAATGTTGGTTTCACCCCCAACCACTTACTCTATGTACACAACAAATTTACATAGTAATATTGTGCCACACTGAATTATTGTCTAATCCATTCCTTCAGTGCAGTTATTGTACTTGTACAATGAAAATAAAGTTGAATCTAATCTAATCATTGTGCATATGTTCTACCAATCTCCCGGCCCATTGACCAGGGGTGGTTGGTTTTTATTCTGCAAATCAAGATACACCTAGACAACTACTGTAGCTGGTGTATATGCTTACACATTTAAGTCAAGGGCAAGTGAAGAATCAGTATAACAATTGCACCATTAATACAATTGGTGCAACATATTAAGCGATATTTTGTAATAAGAAAGAATAACAAAATCCATAGCACTGTATTACCAGATAATAGATAGGTGTACCTTATAGTAGCCACTAAGTGTATAAGCATTCATTTATAAGAAGAAAGTTAGTGAGAACTGAAAATGAAAAGGGGAAATAGAACAAAACAGTAATTAAACATGTCAGGGCAGAATCGAACAATTATGGATTACAATAGAAATGATCTGCAATATGTTTTAGTCAGCTGCTGGTAGGGTAGAACGTCATCCACAGTGAACAGGCTGGGGACATTGTTGTTTTAGAAACCGTCCATAAATGTCTTACAGTATCTCTATACCCAAAAGTGTTGCCTTTCTGGCCTTGGTGTATTGTGTATTCAGTGCCTTCAACCTGGACTGAAGTTCACCCACTGAAAGTCCAAACAAAGGGGAAATATTGAGCAGTGATTTAGATTCAAATCAAGTTTTGAATGGTATAGCTAAAGTACTTTAGCTACAGAAGGCACGGCAACCACAAAAAAATGTAAACAAGTTGTAAGATACTGCAAATAGTTACCTATGTAGATGACAATAGACATCAATGAGCCTCTTTTGTTCTTGTTTGGAATACTGGCTACACAACACATTTTAGAGAGCCCGTTTTCTGTTAGGCTCTAAACAAGCAAATAGTGTCTAGCAATTCGGCAAGATAAAATGCTAAACTGAATGTGCTAGCAGTGGGTGGTCAACAAAACACAACAAGAGCAGTTAACAATTGAATGTAAGATGAAAGGTTAGTGTTCTACAATGCAGTGTAGATCAACTCTTACTTCAGTGTCCAGTGGCCGTAATGACATAACAAGCAAAAGATCAGTGAACTGATGTATCATCTACCTCATCATCTATCATACCTCTCTGCCCCCCCACCCCCCATTTTGCTCTGCTTCTCTGCAGAAGGCGTACATCATTAACCACCAGCAGCAGTGTGTGAAAAACAGACAGCACCGGAATGGCACAGGTATGTTTAGGTTATAATAACCAGCCATGATATAATCACTTACCCATTGCTGCTGAGGCAGTACATCTACATGTAGCTATTTGACTGTTTCAGTTTTTTGTTAGTTTTTTGATAAGACTTTATCTACTATGACTTAAATGAGTGAGAATATAAAAAGCTTTGTACTTTGACAGTCTTATGGCCTAGGGTTTGAAGCTGTACAAGGTTCTGAATGTTCCAGAATAAAAGTATTGGTACTGCATACCATCTGTATAACAGTATAAATACTAACCTATGGCTTGGGTGACTGGGGCCTTTGACTGTTTTTTGTGTCTTTACTCATACAACCTAAGATCTTGAACAACATGGGGGCTTGGCCTCTGTGATTAATTCAGCTATTCGCATTACTCTTTGAAGGGCATTGCAATTGAGGGTGGTGCAGTTGATAAACCAAGCAGTGATGCAACTTGTCAAGATACTGCAGCTGTATAAGTGTTTGGTAATTGGCGCTATTGTTTTTGGAGGAATGCGAAAGAAAAATATGGGTGCTGTACTGCAGCCAGCCCTATGGTATGGCTACATTTTTTTTAAATTCTGTCCTGTCTGTGCATATGCTCAGTAATGTCATGACAATCACACCCCAGTAGACAGGTTCTGCTGCACTGTGCTGAACTTGGAAAGCTATCCATTCAAAAATTATGTGGTCAATTCCCTACCAAAACATTTCACTTGCCAGAGCAAAATGGTATGGAAGACCGATCTAAAAAAGATTAAAATCCTGTGATATGCTCTGGTGTTGTGAGGAGTATACGGAGGTTTATTTTTTTATGCGATTAGTCTTTATCCCCTGTAAGCATTGTGAATACTCACATTTTAACCCCCATTCATACTTTAATATGTATTAGTAGTAGGGGTTAGAAAGTGAGTAAATGCATTTTTTTGTGGAACTGTATGCCATATCAATAATAAGGCTCATGGAACATATCAGAATATTTAGCATATGATGTTCATAAACGCCTATTCACATTTTAAGCACAGCTGTGTGTATGGTGATACGGTGACATGAAAAAATGAAAAGATATTAACAGATACATTTTTATAATGTGAGGATTTGTTGAACTCAGTTATTATGTTTTTATTCATAATGTCAATGTTTGTAATCAGATAATTCTGCAGTTTCACGGAATGCTGGGCACTCAGTTTACTGGTTCAGCTGTCAGTAAAGACACTAGTGGATACTGGGACATTGAACCTGCTGTTACAATAGAATTTGAAGAAATTCTCAGTTCTATTCACAAAAAATTCATATTAATGCTATGATGGAGCAGGGGCAGAGGTCTTATAAAAAGTAACATTGGTAAATAGTTCTTACTCAAAATCAATAAAAGGGAGATAAATAACACATATTCCACTCATTGCTGTGCCCCAGGCACTTAACCTTTCCCACTCATCTGAGAATGGATGTATTTTTTTAAAACAGAGAAATAAATAGTCAGTAACCTGAATATATCTGCCAATTAACAAATGTATGACCTGCAAGAATCTAAATTGTTCTTTCACATGAGTTTGAGAGATTTGAAGCACTTCCTCTCCAAATCTCCCCAGACATAAATTTTCACACAGGCGAGAGTATCCTGATGCTTCACTCTTCTCAGAAAGCAACTTCTCCCCACTTCAAACATAATGTGAATTACAATCTCCAGCTAATCGGCATTGTCTTATTCCACTATAGGGATATATTGCAATTTATGTAACAGATACCTGGAGGACAATGGGGGAGTGTCATGCTTTTTAATTCTGTTTTATTCTGAGGATTTTTTATATATATCTAGGGCAGGGTTTGTTTACCTATAAACTTCACTGCTCCTATACTTGTTCCAAGCTTATTACATAATTTCGAAGAATTACAGGTGAACTGGCAACCGCTCTCTCAACTTGACAAGAGATGCAATGCAAAAGCAGCAAGTGCCAGTCATTAAGGCCTTTTAACACAGTTCAACGGGTTCAGGGATGCTGGGAGATCCACAGACCAGAGGAGGACATTTGACTGAATGGTTAATTGTAGACGTAACTATTCTTCCAACTGTGTACTTTTATGACTTCATGATAAACTTGTCTGAGACTAATTCTTCAAAGCTTCTGGTGAAGGCTGGTTGACCACACAATTCAATAAACTTCTCCAACTGTGATCCTTGGGAAATGTTTGACATTTTGGCATCCTTTTCAGTTTGAAATGGGTTAAACATTTTTAATTATTGCCCTAGTTGTCTAGGAATTAAATTGGCCTTTTAGCCATTATTATAATGTAAGGGATGAAAAACAAATAGTCTCAATTCGAATTTTTTTAGAACAAAACTTGTTTTTACTACCCTTCCCCAGATCTGTGCCTTGAGACTATCCTGTCTCGGAGCTCTATAGGCAAATCCTTTGACCTCATGGCATTGAATTTGCTCTGGCATGCACTGTTAACTGTAGTTCCTTATATAGACAGGTGTGACTTTCCAAATCATGTCCAATCAATTTAGTTTACTAAAGGTAATCCGGGATCCGGGATGATCAGTGGACGCACTTAATCTCAAATTTTGAGTGTCATAGCAAATGTTCTGAAAACTACATTTTGTAAAGTTTCTTGAAAGTTTTTTTCTGTTGATCATCGTGGAGTATTACATTTTGATTGATGAGGAAAATATTTATACAATCCATTGTAGAATTAGGCTGTAATATTACAAAATGCTGAAAAGTGAAGAGGGTCTGAAAACTTTATTATAATTATAAAAAAATCATGCAATGTGATTTTCTGGATTTTTGTTTTATACAGGTAACGAGTTCAAACAGTTGCAGTTAATATAGGTAATGAGTGGAGAATAGGAGGGCTTCTTAAAGAAAAACGAACAGGTCTATGAGAGCCAGAAATCTTACTGGTTGGTAGGTGATCAAATACTTGTCATGTAATAAAATGCTAATTAATTATTTAAAAATCATACAATGTGAATTTCTGGATTTTTGTTTTAGATTCCGTCTCTCACAGTTGAAGTGTAACTATGGTAAAAATACAGACTTCTACATGCTTTGTAAGTAGGAAAACCTGCAAAATCAGCAGTGTGTCAAATACTTGTTATCCCCACTGTAAATTTGATGAAACTGTCCACTGCAGTGAGGTTTGAAACTGTTTTTTTTTCTGATTGTATTTTCAATACTATTTTAAATTTATTTGTTTCTTATTATTTAATCAAACAATGGCAGAAATGTTCAATCACCTAGGTGTTATTGAAATACAAATGGTGAATCTAATTATGACGAAAGAATTAACGTTTTAAATTCAGATTCATTGAGAGATCAGTAAATTTGCAGTTGATAAAAATAAAATGTACAGCCCTAGGTGTAGAAAGTTATGTTACAAATGTAAAAACCAAAACTTCAATATGTGAAGATATCCGTGAGTTTGCAATGGTTCTAAGAAAACAGCATCAACATTGCTTGTTATGTAAATATTTGATAGCTACTGTACACAATATAATTACACTGTCATTTTATAATTAGTAATTCATTAGTTTCATGTATATTTCTTGATAAAAAGCCTTATTTTTAATTTAAAAAAGAACAATTTGTTCTGAAAATTATACTGATCATTACTGAAACTGACATTAGTGAAGCCATGCAGATGTAGTGCATTCAGTCTGACTACTGTACTACACTCGGCTGAGCATGAAAGTGTCTGTCTATGATTTACATGAGCATTAAGCCAAAAGCTTAGGCCATTTGTTAATCCTACTAGCTACAGACAAATGATAGTTAGAGAAATTGGATAGAGTGAATGAGAAATGAAAGAAAATAATTGAGAAGAGAATGAGAAAGTGTAAATAGTTGTAGGAGGGAAAGATAGAGGTTTTTCTACTTGCTACAACAGATTTTCAACATGCTTTGCAATGTAGCCTAAACAAAATGGCAGTGAAACACTTAAAAATGTAACTCAAATTGAATCAAACAAAAATAGACGAAGGGATTGAGAGTATGATACAGAGAGCGATAAAAAAATAGTATTTAACAGCAGGTTAGAGGCTGGAGAGAAGCTATAGACAAAATAGATGAAAAGAAAAAAGCGACAGAGTAGCAAGAGAGGGAGGGGCGGGGCAATGAAATGCCTGGGAGTCATGTGACATGTTTACTCTAGCCTGGGCACAGAAGCATGTTAAAGGAGTGCTGCAGCAGCCCCACTTCAGACAGGGCTCCATACAGAGACATGTAGGCTTCTAAGACAAGACCCACAGTTGCAACCGGACACACAGAGAGAGCTGCATGGCACAAAGGGTCACCCACAGCCACAGCCTGTTTCCTGCAGCCCAGCCTGTGAGGTCCAGGGATGTGCTGGTCAAGTCAGGTAAGACCCATTCAGTGTCAGGCTCCAATTTGTCCCCAAGGCAGAACCGCAACGCTGATACAGAGGCTTCAGCAGAAGCTGGGTTAGTCAGGGCAGTGTTTTTTATGGTCATTTATGGGAGAATAATGACGTTTGTTAGTATAAACAGTTGAGTAATATAAAACAATATGGTTTTGCCAGGATACTGGGATGTATGACTAAGGTGTACAGTGCTTGTGAGTATAGATGTTGTCTGTAACAACTTTTTCAAAAAAAGGAGTGTTAACTGGAAGTATAACTGGAATAAACAAACGTAAAAATGAATCTTGTTTTACCTCTTAACACATTTATATTAAATACATCAATAAACCAGTGGAAATCTCAGATTACATTCTTGAAAAGTTGCCTTTTTTATGTTTAGTACTCCTGAAAGCAGTAGAACTCCCAGGCTTTGTGTTGAATTGATCTCTGCCCTGTATCAATTTGGACAGGTTCTCCAATGTGCTTTTACAACTGCTCTGTTATCATACTGCTCAAACAGTCTAAATCTTCCACTTTCCTCACAACCTATTTTGTGTTAAATTTTTGTTTCTTTAAATGTAGACCCAGGAAAATTACGTTAATTTGAGCTGCGCTGCCTATATTGTGATGAGCAAGATGAAAAACTTGGCTCATAATCAGAAATGGAGCCTCTATACTGTTTACTTTCTGTGTCTACGTCATTTGGCCAAGCCTACCTGTAAATAGACCAGGTTCACTTCTACGATCTCAGTTGTGATCAAGTCAAATAAACGGAGCTGCTTGCCGGGAATGTTTGATCAGTTATCAGAGGGTGTGTGACTGACTGGCCTAAGTACACCAAATGTGACATACTCTACTTGAACAAACACACTATGGACTGACTTCCCTCATTTAAGCATCATACTGTTCTTTATCACTGATTCCTTCACAGTGAGAGAATTTGTTGCTTTATTTAATTCCTTCACAGTGAGAGAATTTGTTGCTTTATTTAACTCTGTAGAAACAATTTTGAGAAATGAAGGCTAATTAGGTATCTAAGAAGAATACCTATATACTGTACCCACGCAGAGCAAAGTTTAGTAAAATGGTATGTGGATGAAAGTAATAGTGCCCCTAACATTTGCTGTTTTACTCCTAGTATTAGCCTAAGCCACTTATCAATCAGTTTCACGTGAGTACACTGTATATTTATATCATCCTGAGGTTATATAAAAGTTTGTCAATTAAGAGCACTCAATGAGAAAGAAAAACTTGATTGAATTCGGGTTTTTTCCAGTACAAAATAATTGGGCAGTGGGCCAAACATGGACACAATGAATACACGAGAGAGCTTCAGTCAAAATGTCATGGTGTGTCGCCAACCTGTATGTCATCTTAGAGGTTGGACCTGTGTTGCAACAACCACCAGTGTTAAGTTTGTATCAGAACACTGTTTCAAGGTGGAAAGCATCATAAGACATTCAGTAAAACATTTCATTACCCACACCATCTGCTTTAACCTCCTGAAAACACAGGGAAGTAATTCTCACAGAAAAACGAATTTGTGTAGGTGATAGTCACAAGGATATAACTGGTTGACAAAGCAGTTTCTCTGAGTAATTATATCATACAATGTGTAGACAAGTCAAGCTACATACTGCAATACAACAGATTTTTGCAGATTGTGATCAGATGACAGAGAAGACTGTATTCTGAGCCTCCTCACCTGCCACAGACTCTGAGAAGAATATGATTTCTCATGCTTCTCAAGGATTAACTGTCCTGTTAAAGGCATTTTCCCAATGTAACTGGATAATGGACTCAGTCCACAAAGGTATTATTAACTTTCCCAGAGTGCATATAACATGGTTTAAATGTCAAATCAATACCACTACAGCCAGGAGGATATGACCCAAGATGGTGTGATTATCCTATCTTCTATATGAAACTCTACATGTCTTTCTTGTTGTTTTGAGAGTATTGTCTATTTTAATGAAGAATATGCAAATATTCCACACTGGCAACCAGCCTTTATTGTAGTTAAAGTTTAAAAGGCACGCAAAGGAACACAAGGCTAGTATAAAATGTTGTACACGGTGTTGGCTCTAACCTTTTGGCTTTAACTTTTTTTGCCCCTGACCAATAAGAGGGGGCCATAAATTACATTTTGCTTAGGGCCCCCTCTTATTGGTCGGGGGCACCCTAACAGTTGGAGGCTCCCTAGTCGTCGGGGGTCCTAAGCGACCGCTTATGTTGCTTATGCCAGGAGCCAGCACTGGTTGTACATGTAGATGTAATTAAACACCCTAAAATTCATATAAGATCACACAGGTACAATGTATACCGTATTTTCTTTAGTGTTCTGTATATTACTTTCAGCATACCCTTTTAGGGATCAAGGATCAGTTTGCTTAGCACACTCAACTATAGGTGATTAGCGTGAACTGACTAGAGTACAGTTTACTCAGATTGAGTCCAGTAAGTGGTTTGAGACATCGTTGCTGCTTTCGAAACCTCTCCTTTTAACTCCCAAGGAATCTGTGATTTCAGTTAGTCTACATTGCTAGACCAACCATCTTTAAAAAACAATCACTTACCTTTTGACTCCCAAACTTTTTGTGTCGATTGTATCTCAAAATTGCTCCTTCACGTCCCACTCTCATTGTAATATTTCTGTAGTCGCCAGCTGTCTCTGTATTGCTCTGTTTTGTGCTCCAATACTTCTTTAATCTTCTCTGTCTATGTATTGGCTCTTTATTTTTCTTTTCATGTATGGCGTTCTCCTTGTGATGTCCCGCAGACAGATGAACATTGGTACTATAATCTATTTGTGGAGTGACAGGCCCACTTTGTTCATTGGTAAATAATGCCCTTATAGAAACAGACTGGGTCACATGTTTCTGCAAGTTACTGCACAGTATGGGAGACTGTACACTTAAAAAATTCTAGACTGTACATTTCAAATGGTTCTTACTAGCATTCTGTCTTAAGCAGCTGTACGGCAAATTGGCTAGCGTCACCAGCAAATATTTTTTCAGTGTTACATTTACAGAGTTAATTCAGGAGTTTAATTAACCCTAACTGGTGTAAAATAATCCCAGTGTATTGATTCTTATCCAAACAACTTAGCATGTTCTTAGTAGGAATTTAACAATATATTGAGGAGTGGCGCTATGGAATGAAATTCAGCTGGAGTAGCTAGAGCTGAATTGTACATTTTACTCTTTTGCTCTTATACAGTTGCATTTATTTTGCTTACCCCTCCCAGCTTAGCCTATATCTTTGTTATCTTCTAGTGACTAATAACAGAATCTATATTATTTTCTAAAGGACATGGAATGCATTGACAAGACAAATGTCAGTGTCTAGAGTTTGCTAAGTATCATTGGAACTTTGACTGCAACTGGGTTCTCTGGTTACTTATCTTGACTTAATGAGTACGGTTTAATTCTGGCAAAATATCCAGATAGCTTGTTGGCATTGTCGTTTTGGAGGCTGGTTGACCACACAATTCAATAAACTTCTCCAACTGTGATCCTTAGGAAATGTTTGACCTCTTGGCATCCTTTTCAGTTTGCAATGGGATAAACATTTTAAATTATTGCCCTAGTTGTGTAGGAATTAAATTGGCCTGTACTGGACGGTGGCTAGGAAGGTCCAAAAGTACCTTTTAAAAGCACAACGGTCACCAAGCTGCGATGTGGTGAACGGTTGTTGTCAGAAGAGACCAAGATAGAGTTTTAAGGCCAGAACCTAACAATGCTTGTTCACCTTTCAGCTGGACAATGCTGATTTTAGGAACATTTTACAAAAATGTTTTGGGTATTTTATCACTTTGGATTTGAAATGATGTATTAACTATGAGATTAAAGTGCAGACTATCATCTTACATTTAATCAGACTAAACTGTTCAATTCCCGTTAATATCCCAAAAATGTGCTACATGTGACAGCAATCTCATGTATACTTCATATGAATGGACTATGGGGCAGGGTGGCAAGACGGAAGCATTTTGTTAATAAGAAAAACATCCAAGCCTGGCTGAAGTTAGCAAAAACAAGTTTCCCAAAATCAGTGTTATAGTCTGATGATACCAAGGTTGTACTTTTTGGCAATAAATCCAAAAGGTATGTTTGGTGCAAAAACAACACTGAACATCACCCAAAGAACACCATATCCACAGTGAAGCATGGTGGTGGCAGCATCATGCTTTGGGGCTGTTTATCTTCAGCTGGAATCGGGGCCTTAGTTAGGGTGGAAGGAATAATTAACAGTTCCAAATAACAGGCAATTTTGGCACAATACCTTCAGGTGTCTGTTAGAAAGCTGAAGAGGAAGCTCACCTTTCAGCATGACAATGACCTAAACCACACATCCAAATCCACAAAAGCATGGCTTCACCAGAAGAAGATTAACGTTTTGGAATGGCCCAGCCAGAGCACAGACCTGAATCCAATTGAACATCTGTGGGGTAATCTGAAGAGGGCTGTGCACAGGAGATGTCCTCGCTGTCTGAAAGATTTGGAGCACTTTTGCAAAGTGGGCAAATAGTGCCACATCAAGATGTGCCATGCTATTTGACTCCTACTCAAAAGACAGGGTGCTGTAATAAAATCAAAAGGTGCTTCAACAAAGTATTAGTTTAAGGGTGTGCACAGTTATACAACCAGGATATTGTGAGTGTTTTATGTATCCCCCTTAAAGATTTCAGTTTGTTAGCTTCTTAGCTTTCACTCCCATGGGTGTGAGGCATCGCTGGATGCCTGCTACCTATGTGTAAAAAACATAGGTCTGCCTACTTGACAGACAGACGCGTTGAGGGATGACACAACCATGTTGTATTGATTGACACACATGTTTGACAGCGGATAGACTGATGACACATGCTATTCCTGATAACTCCACCTCGTTTTAGTCCTGCGTGGGTCTCCAGTATTCTAGTGCCTTACAGGTGTGAACCAGCTATTTTCAGTAATGCCTGTATTCACTGATTTCAGAACCACTTTTAACTGCTCCATATACAGCTTGAGACCCAAGAAAAGAGGCACCTCCTTTTATTCCCTTAGGAAACCTCTCAGTCAGTCACTTCAGTACCACTGTGGGGAAAATACACAGTGTTGCTAAGCAAGAGAGGCAGAAAACATGAGGGGATGCCCAAAAAAGTGGGGCCAGAGGAAAAATAAGCTTGCAGGCCATCCATCACAATAAACAAAAATGGGAGTGCCACCTGGGCCTTGCTCAAGGGTCAGTGTAGCCCGAGAGGACAGCCAACTTAGGGGTCAGATCCACAGGTCTACCTCTGAGCCATAGGTGCAGGATTAAACAGTAAGCTTGGGACATAATTTGAGAGAATTAGGGCAGTGAGCACTGCCACCTACTGGCATTACTCCCCTACTATTAGCCACTCGCACAAAATACTCTGATCTTGCTAATTCCCAAGAGCAGAGCTCCCTCAAACCACATTGGAAAAGGAGCGGTAAGACAGGAACAGCAGATGCCGACAGGGAGGACCAGGAAGTTGGGGGCACTGCTACAAAACAAAACCTGAGACATTCCATGTGTTGGGGTAGATTAGCACATGGAAGCAAGCAAGCCTCCTCTAAACCAATGGATATAAACCAAAATCAATGAGCCAAAGTGACTATAGCAGTAAATGCAATGTAAGCAGCTGGAACTTGTACAAACACAAACAGCTGTTGTGAACAAATTTAGAATGGGACATTCAAAAATCACCCTTCCTAGACACCAGGAATCAGCCGCTGTACCAACCAGATCGAGCTTCTGCCTGGGGCACAATTCTTTGCCAACTTCTGCATTACAGAAGCAATTACCACCCTCAGAATGGGAACCACAGTACTCTGCACAGATTAAATCACTAAACCCTAAAATAGGGGTGGTCATAAGACAGACAGAATTCTGCACATGTGCATCATTGTCACCAAGGTCCTTGTAGAGACTGTGCAGGCTCACCTCCTGTGGGTTCCACCTAAACTCCCTTGGGGGAAGTTTACAAGAGCCAATTAACTTTATTTTTCAAGTCTGAGCCTCCGCTTTCTGCCAGGTAGATATCCTTATTCAATCAAACATCTTCGTATATTTTCTTTTTAAACATCGGTGAATTGAATATAAAAAAAATCTTATAGACATGGTACAATTTTGTCATATACAAAATCAAAAGCCACCCTCCCCTTTTCCAACCTGCTGGTCTCTCCCACCACCCAAACCTGCCCCCAGTTAATCTTTTCAAGTTTCAGATGGAACATGACATCCCTCAACCATGTGGCATAAGAGGTTGGTTTTGCTATTAACCCCCTGGAGACTAAGTGATTTTTTGGGGGGGTTTAACTACTTTTACATTTCTGATCATCATGTATTTTGCATCAATAACCTCAGCTAATATAAGCAGGCATGGTAATGTATTTATAAGGTTCCTACATTATAATGTCTTGACCAGATAGCAGTCAGAACATTTGACCCCTGAATGCATGCAGAGGGCATGACCAAAACATAATAATTAATGTGGCTGGCACTGATATACATTTATCAAAGCTACGGTTCGGATTTAGATATATTTTATCGTTTGTGACCTAGATATGATCCACAATCTGAGTGTGAGCCCGTCTGCTGCAAGGAGATGTATTTGTTCAAGAATTGCAGTCCAAGGTTCGTTTAGAAGCACTGGGCCTAAGTCCGGTTCCCATTGTATTCTAAGCATATCTACTGACTGTTTTTTTTTCTCACCAATGATCCCATAAATCCAGGAGATAACACCATTTTTATCTATGTTGAGGGACAAAAAAGTGTCAATTGGGGTAGGTGGAAGCTTGTTGGGAAAGGGGTTATACTATTTCTTTACACAAGTCCTCAATTGTCAATATCCAAAGAAGTGTGCATGTGGTAGGCTATATTTTGCTACTTGCTGCTTTAAGGATGCAAATATTCCATCCACATAAAAATCCTTAATAAACTGTGTGTTCCCATGCCAGGCGCAAAAAGGCTGTGTCTATCATAGCTGGTGTAAAGTGGTTGATAGACATGATAAGTGCCATAACATAAGGGCTTTGCAAACCAAGATGCTAACTGAATTGCAACAGAGTGTGGAACGACACTGGATTGTTGGCTGAGCCGTTAGTAGAAACTTGTAAGGCAGAGGAGACTAAAGATCGTGTAGGCAGGCTATACGACTCTGCTGCTACCCAGTCAGGCGCATTATTTTCAGGGTAAATCTTTAACCTAAAAGATACATTTTGGGATATTAATAATAATGCAAAAGGTTGGACATGGCCATTCCTCCCTCCATCTCGTGTCTCTTCAGGATAAGACTACTGAGGCATGGCTGCTTATCAATCCATATACATTTTGAGTACTACTGATAAGAGCAAATAGCTTTTTTTAAATGAACAGTGAGATGTTTTGGAAGAGATATAGAAATCTAGGGACTATTTTAATCAAAATGATGCACCCTTCAATTGATAAGGGAAGGGTACGCCATCTTTCCAAATCTTGTTTAAATGTATCTATTAGATTAACTTTAGGTTAACTTTAAGATGACAATTAGAAATTGTTGGAACCACTATACCAAGAAATGTCAGCCAAATCATTTCTACTGCAGACAAGATGGATGGAATTCATGACATAAGATTACTCATGAATAGAAAAATGTAATCTGCATATTTAGTTGTGCTCATAAGTTTGCATATCCTGGCAGGAATTGTACAATTTTGGCATTGATTTTGAAAACATGCAAAAAATATTTTATTTAAAGATAATGATCATATGGAGACATTTGTTATCACAGATGTTTAGCACCTTTTTAAATTATAATGATAACAGAAATCATCCAAATGGCCCTGATCAAATGTTTACATAGCCTTAAATCTGTGTCCTTACAGACACACAAGCTGACACACACTGGTGAAAATGGCAATTAAAGGTACATTTCCCACACCTGTGGCTTTTTAAATTGCAAGTAGTGTCTGTGTATAAATAGTAAATGAGTTTGTTAGCTCTCACGTGGATACAGGCTAGAAAGGGAGCCATGGAGAGCAGAAAAAGAACTCTCAATGCATAACATGGGGATTGAACTTTATAAAGATGGAAAATTATATGAAAAGATATCCAATGCCTTGCAAATTCCAGTCAGTACTGTTCATTAACATATTAAGAAGTGGAAAATTCGGGGATCTCTTGGGACATGAAGAAAAACCTACAGGTAGCCTCAGGAGAAATACAGGCTGCTCTGGAAAAAGTTGTTTCAAGGAACACAATACAATGATATTTGCACAAATATTTGCTGCACTGTCGAATTGCCAGAAAAAAGCTTTTATTTACTGTGTCAATGCCACAAAAAAGCCTGGTTACAATATGCCTGACAACACCTTGACACGGCTCACAGCCTCTGGAATACTGTAATTTCGAGGGACAAGACTAGATTAGAGCTTTATGGTCACAACCATCAGCAAACTCTGAAGCATGGTGGCTCACTGATGTTCTGGGGCGGTGTGAGCTCTAAAGGCATGGGGAATCTTGTTAAAATATATAGCAAGATGAATGTACCATGCTATCAGAAAATATTTGCAGCCAATTTGCATTCTTCTGCATGAAATCTGCGCATGGGATGCTCATGGACATTCCAGCATGATGATGACCCTAAGCACAAGGCCAAGTTGACACTCCTGTGGATACTGCAGAAAAAGGTGAAGGCTCTGGAGTGGCCATCACAGTCTCCTGACCTTAATATCATCAAGCCACCAGTTAGATCTCAAATGTGCGGTTCATGCAAGATGACAAAAGACTTGGAGCATGACCTGGAGGTATTTTGCCAAGACGAATGGGCAGCTATACCACCTGCAAGAATGTGGGGCCACATAGACAACTATTACAAAAGACTGCACGCTGCCATTGATGCTAAATGGGGCAATACACAGTATTAAGATTTGAGGGTATGCAGACTTTTGAATAGGGGTCAGTTCCTTTTTTTCTTTGTTACCATGTCTGGTTTTATGATTGTGCCATTCTGTTATGACCTTGAATGTGAATCCAAGGTCATAACAGAAGAAATAAAAGACATGTGTTTTGCCTGCTCAGTCATTTGTTCTTTAAAAATTTTACATATATTGCCTTTTCACAAAGGGTATGCAAACTTTTGTGCACAACTGTAATGCTACCTTATATACGGTATTCACTTGAGCTATCCCCTAAAACATATTGCACTATTGCAGTGAAATAGTAAGCAGCTCGATTTCCAGATGAAAAAGCATCAGGGAGAAGGGGGCAACCCTGTCTTGTTCCTATTTATAGAGGAAAATACTTTGATTGCCCTTCATTTGTGATGCAGTTTCATCCAGGAAATCCAATTTGGTCCGAAGCTGAATTTCTTCAAACTATTAAAGAGGAAACCCCACTTTTCTGCAGCCAAGGACCACACAAATTTAAGGGCAAGTCATTTAACGTCAGTATATTTGATGTTAAAAACCCTGCAAGTATTTAAAAAGTATTAATCTCCCTCCTTGATTTTTTTAATCGAACCCAAAAGCCTTGATTTGCAATATTTGTCATGAGACAAAGGATTGGTGTGCTCGATGCGCAAGGAGTTTGCAGAATTTACCACCATGTTCATAATTCAGATGGCAAGCCTTAAGGATTAATTGCTCTGATTCAACTGTTGAGGCCAAATCAAATTCTGTTTGGAGGCTGATTCTTATTTAGTATAGCTCGGGGGTTTGGGATATAGTGTACTGCCTATCTATCTCTGTTGTACCATCATAGAGCACCTTCAATTTGGCAGTACTTGCTTTTTTTTACTGTGAGCTCCGCAGCTAAAAATATGTCCATGCAAAATTATTTCAGAGATTCCCATACAACACACTGGGATAAGACTTTTCGTATCCAACTCCTATGAATCCTGTTGACATCAGCATTGCGAAGGTGTGTTTTTGTAAAAACCCTATGCCTACATTAAGCTGTGAAGTGATTTTTTATATTTTATTTACGTGGATGATTTGCCCCTTTAACTTTCCACCAGACATAGGTTCCTGTTCTGTTTTTAAGCCCAGTCATGATGAGAGAGTTGGAGTAATAGAAAACCAATACAAAAGTAGGTATCACTATCTGCTTAAGAGTGATTGTGAAAACAGTAGGCAGTCAAAAATAGAAACAAAAATATATATAATTTTGTAAGGATGATAACAATAGTCGTGGAGACAACACTCAAAATGTATGCCTAGATAATTTAAGAGAAGAGTGGAGACAACAGAATAATGCAAGGTTCCTGCAGCATCTTAAGACATAAGATAGGATTTTTTTTTAATAATAAGTTAATAAATAAATAACTAGCAAACTGCTGGTCCTAGCAATAAGAATAATAAACAAATGAATCTGCTCATCATCCATGCGCCACCATCCCAGTCATGCCCTCTGTAAGCTTAAGCTGTCATTTCAATAAAAAATATAAACAGGGCAACAAACAGAAATATATGCTGTCATGCATTGGGTTATGTTTTAACAAGAGCCCAAGCATGCCCAGTCCAAAACATTAATGAAGGACAAGCTTTTTCCACGGTCACTCCTCCAATGAAGGCACACCTTCAGGGACTGCCTCGATATCCGATGTGGGAGCTGCTGCTTCCGGTATCACATACAGCATGACAAAGGCAGACGCATCCTCCATGGACTTAAGCTAATGCATGGATTTCTTGAGGAAGAAATTGAGCGTGACAAGGGAGTAAGGGAACATTTCACTCCGGGCTGGTAAAGTTGCTTTTTCACTGGGTTAAATTCAGCTCTCCTCTGCAGCAGGTCCAAGCTGAGATTAGGAAAGACACTGACCTTAGGTCCTCTGCAGATAAGATGACTTGTTCGCTCATACAACAGCTTGATAACCAATTTATTCGTCTTGTTATGGTGCAGGCAAGATATCATGACTCTCGGGGGGGGGGGGGGGTTTGGGGG
>JACXGJ010007144.1:0-31572 GCA_016801105.1 Esox niger | reverse complement strand
GCGGCGCCCCCTACGGTCCCGGCCGCTCCTCCGCCGCCCGAGCCAGCGGCGCCCCCTACGGTCCCGGCCGCTCCTCCGCCGCCCGAGCCAGCGGCGCCACCCTCTGCCCCGGCCGCTCCTCCGCCGCCCGAGGCAGGTGTTCGTTATTGCCTCCAATTGGGGAACCTACTTATGTTGAAGGTTTGTGCACGTAGTTGTGGTTTATTTTGGTTGTTAGCCGTAGGCTATAGTTCACCCAGTCATTGTGTCTGTTTTTGAGACACTGTGACAGAAATATTTTTTGGTCTACCTGACCGTGGCTTGATCCCTGAATGTTCCACTTCTAAATGAGTGATTGACCAGTACTGACTGGTATTTTCTTATCTTTTTATAACCCCTTACATCATTATAAAGATCCATTACCTTGTTACGCAGGTCTTTTGACAGTTATTTTCTTCTCCCCATGGTTCAGTATCTAGCCTGCTCAGTGCATCCATGTGAGAGCTTTGTTGCTCTTGAATAGGATGCCAGCACTAGTATATTTTAGGAGCAGGACAGGACATACTATTTGTGAACCATGATCAACACAAGACATCCTCTTTGTGACTAAAAAGAAACACAAGGCCGTGAACAGCTAGGTGATATGCCTACCTAGACTGTATGTATAAAGTAATGATGCTTCTCCTGTGACCAATAGCAAACATGAACCCTACATGGCTAAGAATCAGACAGTTTGGTTTGCAAACACTGGTCTGTACCCAATAACCAGGAAGAATCAACAAAACAGTGAACACATTTCACGGTTCCTTATTCCCAGATTTGAAAGTTTGTCGTTTCATAAATAAAATATAATATACTTTTAATTTCTAAAATATTATTATAGTGTATAATATAATTAATATAATTCCTATTTTTATAATTCTATACTTTTTATATACCGTTTTGCTCCTGTTTGGCAGTAAGTCATTGAAGTTAAGCAAATAATAATTTGTTTTTCCCTAACATGATAATCGATTTTACCTGTACAGTAGCTAGCAGTATTGCCATTTGGCAATTTTCTGGACATTCATACATGTTGACTTATAGCCAGATAAAAACATAATGTAACAAATGTAAAGTGCTGGCTAACATAGTTATTTGCAAGCTAACATCGTTATTTGCAAGCTAACATTTCTACTGTACTGTAGGTAGTTAGTCACAAGTTATCGAACAATGTACATTAGCTAGCTATCCAGGCCTAGTTGCAAAGGTGGGCTTAGTTTGTTAGTTTGATATCTGCTTGTAAACATATTAGTGAAGTTGTATTGGTGTTTGGCGCATAGTTTGTCAGCACAATGGAAGGAGTGCATCTTCAAAATGTGTTGGTTGGTTTTTGTAGGTGGGCTACGGGTACATAGTGTAGCTATCTGAAGTGCTAATTGTTGCAAAGGACTATGGGACAAACAAAATTCAACTCTAAAGCAGTATTGTGTTGTGTTTATGTTTAGTTATTAGAGTTAATAATTGTGTTTTCTAGAACAAAAGTGTGACTTTTCCTGGGGTAGGGGGGTGTAAAGTACACAGGAATTGTATATAATACCTAGTTCTGTCTAATGCTCTATTTTTTCAAACAAGCCCGCCACAATATGTAGTTGACCTCTTTGGTTTCCAATGAACACAGAAAAAAATGTATTGCAAGGAAAATCGAACATATTCGATTTTTTAAAGCTAGCCTGTACACAGAGTTGGGGAGTAACAGATTACAAGTAATGTTACATGTGCTGGATTGCAAAAAAACTGTAACTGTACTTCGTTATGTTACCAAAAATATGATTACTTCTTGGGTTACTTCAATTGAAAAATAATAGGTGCACTAAATACACTGGGGAGAACACTATTTGATACACTGCTGATTTTGCACGGTTTTCCTACTTACAAAGCATGTAGAGGTCTGTAATTTTTATCATAGGTACACTTCAACTGTGAGAGATGGAATCAAAAACAAATATCCCGAAAATCACATTTTATGATTTTAAAATAATTAATTAGCAATGCTTCACAGTTGGGATGGTGTTCTTGGGGATATACTCATCCTTCTTCCACCTCCAATCACGGCGAGAGGAGTTTAGCCCAAAAAGCTCTCTTTTTGTCTCATCAGACCACATCACCTTCTCCCATTCCTCCTCTGGATCATCCAGATGGTCATTGGCAAACTTCAGGCAGGCCTGGACATGTGCTGGCTTGAGCAGGGGGACCTTGCGTGCACTGCAGGATTTTAATCCATGACATAGTAGTGTGTTCTAATGGTTTTCTTTGAGACTGTGGTTTCAGCTCTCTTCAGGTCATTGACCAGGTCCTGCCATGTAGTTCTGGGCTGATCCCTCACCTTCCTCATGATCATTGATGTCCCACGAGGTGAGATCTTGCATGGAGACCCAGACTGAGAGAGATTGACCGTCATCTTGAACTTCTTCCAGTTGTTTATAATTGCACCAACAGTTGTTGCCTTCTCACCAAGCTGCTTGCCTTTTGTCCTGTAGCCCATCCCAGCCTTGTGCAGGTCTACAATTGTATCCCTGATGTCCTTACACAGCTGTCTGGTCTTGTCCATTGTGCAGAGGTTGGAGTCTGTTAGATTGAGTGTGTGGACAGGTGTCTTTTATAGAGGTAACAAGTTCATACAGTTGCAGTTAATACAGGTAATGAGTGGAGAACAGGAGGGCTTCTTAAAGAAAAACTAACAGGTCTGTGAGAGCCGGAATTCTTTCTGGTTGGTAGGTGATCAAATACTTATGTCATGCAATAAGATGCAAATTAAGTGTTTAAAAATCATATAATGTGATTTTCGGGATATTTGTTTTTGATTCCATCTCTCACAGTTGAAGTGTACCTATGATAAAAATTACAGATCTCTACATGATTTGTAAGTAGGAAAACCTGCAAAATCAGCAGTGTATCAAATACTTGTTCTCCCCTCTGTATATACACATCAAGTCATAGAAACATCTCAACGATGATCAATGGAAACAGGATGCACCTGTGCCAACGAGAAAGGTGACTGCTATCTCCCGATCGACCTTCACTACCTAGCTCTTTCTTTATTAACATACATTCAGTGGCAAAAGAAATTTGCTAAATACATCTGAGAATCACCTCATAAAAATTGATTATGGATTGCAGTGTCATGATTTTCTTGGAAACACGGCTTAACAATAACATACACTACCATGTAATAGAGCTGGAAAGTGGAATGTAAATTTTCTAAACAAAACATGGTGTACAAACTCAAACTTAACTGGGTGTCACGGCTCAACCAATCTGGAGTGCCTGATGATGAGATGCAGGCCTTTTTAATTGCCTTGGGTGTTTATATCTATTGTTGTCACTGCAGTCTACATAACCCCAGATGCTAATGCAAAACTAGCAATGGGAGAACTGCAAGCTGCCTTTGGCGAACAGCAGACGGAATCCCCCCTAGGCTGGTCAACAAACTCCATGACCTGGCGACCAGACATCTCTGCAACAGGACTTTGGACTTCTTAACCAACAAACCCCAGTCTGTCAGGTTAAACACCTCCTCCACCCTTATTGTGAACACTTGTGTTCCACAAGGCTGTGTGCTGAGCCCCGTCCTGTAATCCATCTTCACCTGTGACTGCGTTCCTGTACACAGTTCCAACAACATCATCAATTTTGCAGATGACACCGCCAAGCACATCACTGTTGCCCTGCTTCCAGCCATCGTAAACCTCCAGGGCAAGTGGTGTCTGAACAAGGCATGTAGCATTGTCAGGGACCATTCATATCCATGGCACAAACGGTTTGCACACCTACCATCAGGCTCAGGAACAGTTTACTCCCATCTACCGTTATCCTGCTGAACTCATTGACACATCACTAACCATACCTCCCGCCTCTCAGAAACCTTGTTGCACTACTGCTTTTGTTCTACTCTGACACTGCCTCGCAAAGTCTGATAATGGATGTTTTCAGTTTTTACATGTATGTGTCTACCTCAGGAACCTCACTGCTGCTATTCCTGCATTTCAGGTGCATGTGCAACTTGCACATTCAGTTTGCCTCTTTGCACATTTAGAATGACCATCACAATTGCATTTCTACAGTTGTTACAAGGACTGCTGCTATCTCTGCACCGCGGTTTCTCGTCTCCTCTGCCTCGACAGCACATCTAGAATGCCATTTACAGTGCCTTGCAAAAGTATTTTTACCTATTCTGTTGCAATATTGCCTTTAGTTCAATGTTTTTTAAATCTGAATTGTATCTGATGGATCAGAACACAATAGTCTAAGTTGAGAAGTGAAATGGGAAAATATATACATACAACTATTTTCTAGGAATAAAAAACTGATAATTGGCATGTGCATTTGTATTCACCCCCTTTGTTATGAAGCCCATAAAAAGCTCTGGTGCATCCAATTACCTTCAGAAGTCACAGAATTAGTGAAATGATGTCCACTGGGTGTAATCTAAGTGTCACATGATCTGTCAGTACATATACACACCATTTTTGAAAGGCCACAGAGGCTGCAACACCTAAGCAAAAGGCACCACTAACCAAACACTGCCATGAAGACCAAGGGACTCTCCAAACAAGTAAGGGACAATGTTGTTGAGAAGTACAAGTCAGGGTTGGGTTATAAAAAAATGTCAAAATCTTTGATGATCCCCAGGAGCACCATCAAATCTATCATAACCAAATGGAAAGAACATTGCAAAACAGCAAACTTCCCAAGAGACGGCCGCCCACCAAAACTCACGGACCGGGCAAGGTGGGCATTAATCAGAGAGGCAGCACAGAGACCGAAGTTAACCCTGGAGGAGCTGCAGAGCTCCACAGCAGAGGCTGGAGTATCTGTACATAGGACGACAATAAGCCGTACACTCCATAGAGTTGGGCTTTATGGCAGAGTGGCCAGAAGAAAGCCATTACTTTCAGCAAAAAAACCAAAATAAACTCCCAAAATGTATGGAGGAAGGTGCTCTGGTCTGATGAGACTAAAATTGAACTTTTCGGCCATCAAAGAAAACGCAATGTGTGGCGCAAACCCAACACATCACATTACCCAAAGAACACAATCCCCACAGTGAAACATGGTGGTGGCAGCATTATGCTGTGGGGATGTTTTTCAGCAGCCGGGACTGGGAAACTGGTCAGAGTTGAGGGAACGCTGGATGGTGCTAAATACAGGGATATTCTTGAGCAAAACCTGTACCATTCTGTGTGCGATTTGAGGATGGAGGTTCACCTTCCAGCAGGACAATGACCCCAAACACACTATATTATTGCTAAAACACTTGAGTGGTTTAAGGGGAAACATGTAAATGTGTTGGAATGACCTAATCAAAGCCCAGACCTCAATCCAATAGAAAATCTGTGGTCAGATGTAAAGATTGCTGTTTGCAAGCACAAACCATCCAACTTGAAGGAGCTCGAGCAGTTTTGCAAGCAGGAATGGGCAAAAATCCCAGTGGTAAGATGTGGCAAGCTCACAGAGACGTATCCAAAGCAACTTTGGGCTGTGATTGCTGCAAAAGGTGGCTCTACAAAGTATTGACTTTAGGGGGGTGAATAGTTATGCACGTTTACTTTTTCTGTTATTTTGTCCTATTTGTTGTTTGCGTCACAATGAATAAAAATAAAACATCTTCAAAGTTGTGGGCATGTTCTATAAATGTAATGATGCAAATCTTTAAACAATCGATGTTAATTCCTGGTTGTGAGTCAACAAAACATGAAAAATGCCAAGGGGGTGAATACTTTCGCAAGGCACTGTAGAATTGCCATTTGTACCTGCACATCTATACATTCCACTTGAAATATACATAAACTTAATACTTGTACATTTTCTGCCCTCTTCTATTTGCACGTCTGGGTATATGCCAACTGCATTTTGTTGTATTGTACTTGTTCAATAACAAGAGTCTTGAATCTAATCAATTTCAAGTGTCTGAATACTTGTGTAAATGTAGTCTCAGTCATGTGTTTTAGGAATTTGCAAACATTTCATATTTGTTTTGCTTTGTAAGTATAAGGTTTTGTGTGTAGATAATACATTTTGGAAAATATTTTTTGAAAAAACAAAATCTAAAAAGTGAAAGGGTGTGAAAACTTAAAAAGATAATCTGTTGGGAGATTTTCAGTAGTTCAGCAGAGCGCATAATGGAACCACATCTACATTGACTTGTTGACTAGATATAGTTATTTGTCGACTTACAATCTATGTGACTTGTGTCCGCCCGGATTTATGACCTTCCATGACCAAAGTAAATTTTCTCGTATGCCAGCCAGTTCAGTACCGTGCGGGAGGCTGGGCGTACAATATTTACTGCCGCGCACGAGCATAGTACGAGAACACACAAACATGGCTACGGGGTACTTGAATATACTAAGTTGTTATTCTTTGGCTGTCATACGACCAAGTCAGTTCCTAGCCAGTAGGTCAGAACGTATTCCGGTTGTAAGTCGATAACTACCTGCAATCAGAATGGTTTCAATTGTCTTATAACGCAGTTGCATAAGACGATCCACATCCCAGAGACATTTGCCAAAATGTGCAGGAGTTGAGGAAAATGAGGAACAATCCATCAAAGTTGGTCCTCATTAACCTCCATTTGCCAACTGAGACAGCGCTTTGATCAGCTTAGTGTACCAAAAAATCATCACCCACTATATAGTTGCCCACATGTTTGGGGCACCCAAGAAGAAAATAATGCATCATTTAATACCATGATTTGATTTAAAGAAACATTTTGAAAAACTTTGTCTAATAATGTTTTCTTCCTGAAGGCCAACTTTGAATGTTGATCTAGGCTCATATGCGCATTGCTCAATAGCCTGGGAACGGGGTTGTGTATTACAAGCCTGAAATGAACAACTATGCACTGCATAGAAATGGCAATGGTAGGAATGATGTACTGTACCTGAAATTCCCTTTTCCCTTCTGCAAACAGAAAGCAAGTACAGCACAGGTATAATTGAGCTTGTGTCTAAGATTGAAGGACCCAGCAATTAACACAGGCACAACACAAGTATAATATAAATCTGACTTACAATTTTCTTCCCTCCTCTAAGAAAGATGCATGCTGGACCCAGACTCATGACCAAGAAGCTTGAGGGGGAAAAAAAAAATGTTTGTACTCTGTGTGAGTCTTTACGTTCAGTATGTATGCATCTTTCATTGTAGAAAAGCAGTTGTGTAAATCGTTTTAATGATTATGTGCAAACAGTGGATATAAAGTCTACACACCCCTGTTAAAATGTGAGGTTTTTGGGATATAAAAGAATGAGACAAAGATAATGTGACCTATAATGTGAACATTGTGAAAAAAAACTGAAATCTTTGAAGGGGAAAAATAAAACATAAAAACCTTACAATAACCCGGTTGCATAAGTGTGCACATCTTATATCTGGGGATGTGCTGTGTTCAGAAATAACCAATGACATTCAATGTTAAATGTTAAATAGAAAATATGGCACAACAAATTCATTACAAAGAACTGGACATCCCTGTAATTAAAGAGTTTACGGGTGTGCACACTTATGCAACCAGGTTATTGTGAGTTTTTTATTTTTCACCCTCAAAGATTTCAGTCTGAAATCTTTCAGATTTATCTTCGTCAAATTCTTTCGGGTTAACAAAAACCTTGGCATTTTAACAGGGGTGTGTAAATGTTTTATATCCACTATACATATATCCGTGCTTGGGTTTGTCCCCTTTTTATGTCTAGGTGTTACTGAGTTCACTCTGTTACAACATTGTATTGTGTTAATTGTTACATTCTATCGAAAAAATTATATTTTTTTGTTTTGTGTACTGGTGACATGGAACTGTAGGTCTGTGATAGATAAGACTAGTCCCCGTGGCCCAGAAAAGAATGCAGTTCAAAGTACAGATTTTAAAGTATAGGTGTTCATTTTCAAACATAAATAATGTGAAAATATTCAAATTCACAGTTCATTGTGTCATGTAATTTGAATTATGAAAAGGCAATTCATTGTAATAGAGAGGAATAATTAGTACCTTTAAATAAAAGTATGCAGTGTCAATACTACTTTCTTGGTAAGCAGCAATACCTGAGAATGTCTGTTATTTTGTTTCTTACCTTCTCCACTTGAATCCATAGAAGTCAATGTCTTCCCTGAAAGTGAGTCTTTCTCTGCTGAGTGCTCTCCTTATCTTTGAAAATACTTTTATCCTTTCAATTTGCTCTTCATGTTGTTGTATGTGCTGCCCAATAAATAACTTCCTCTGTCCAGCCAAATGTGGTGAATGATGATTGAAAGACACACAGAGAAGGAGAGAGGGGAAAAAGAAAAAGGAGGGCCTAAAATATAACCAGATGGCACCGGAAACTAAAACACATGTCGACACTGATAAGCATTTTAGTCATTCATTATACACTCATTATTTGTAAGTAATTTAAGCATACATATACCTATTGGCATGAACTGAATTGATGGTGGAGAGTATTCCTTACTAATTCCAAATGTTCAACATTATATGATCATATGTCATTTTGTGTGGGCTTGCTTGCATACACTAAGTGTTAGTGGATGTCAAAGGATGTATTCTGTCTAAGTCCTTTACATAACCAGTGGTAGTATTAACCCTGTTCATCCCTCTGCCACTATAACTCCAGTAGTGATTCAGACACAAACACCACAAACACTATGGCTGGATTAATAGCCCTCTCACATCTGTTTGCATAAGAGCATTATTCTAGTGGTCTTAATACTGACATTTGAGATAAGTCTCATTTTAAAAGTGCCATTTGATTTAAATTTCTTTTTTTCTTTTTACAAAAGTCAGATACATTTGTTGACACCATTTTGTGTTTTTTGAGTTTTAAGTGTGACAATCTAGAATTTGCTGACTGGCATTAGCCAAGTTAACTGGCTAAAAAAATCTCTTAAAATCTCAATAATTAGGTTTAGATGATTTCAAAATTAATAATTTGCATGATCATGCATGCTTCAGCATCAGAATTTAAACATCTGGATTCAGAGAGCATTTTATTACTTGTGCAGTATTTGGCAGACATCATAGTCTTTCATAAATGTTTGTTAGTTGGAACTCGCTGACCTACAGAAAAAAGATACTTAGTATCTTAAAGCGGGTAAATCCACTGAAACAGCTAGAATAATTTAATAAGGGACGTGAAAGTTGTTAAAGTATTTGAGATTTAATTCCATTCCAAAATCTTGAACGCAATGCCCTCTTTCTGACTGTTAGGTAAATGTTTACCTGAGTGGCTAGGTGGCTAAAATTACATACCTACACAATAACACACAAGTCATAATAAGAAATTATATTGTAAAAATGTCAAGCAATTGTATAGATGCTTTAATGGCACTATGCATTTAGAAGTAAATAAATAAATTTGCCATGTTCCACTTAATAAAGATCTGCTTAAAGATAAAGAACACCACATGTGGTAACCAGGTTGCGAAGTCATAATGCTAGTGTAGAAAAGGTTAGAGACCCCGCTCACCTCAGCAGATGAAGCCACTCATCCTTCGGCTTTGCCTTCTCACAATGCTGAGGTGTTCGCTTAATCTCTGGCAATGCGTGTCTTTCATGTGTTAATGTTATTTTATTCTTTCTCTGAATTTGGCTGAAATGTGATCTTTGAACTGGCATTTCCACTTATAATAGGGTTTTAAAGTGAGCTTTTCAATGTACCATTTATACTTATATCTTGTTCATATGTTAAACGTATATTTTATTAGATATATTTGTTACTACTGAGAATGTGAAAAACAAAATGACCTACACCATGTTAGACTAGTGCCAAGGACAAGATAACACTATGCCAAAACACCTGTTTCCTAGTCCTAGTTCTCTTTAGACCTCTTATGAATGTTGCCACATTCCAGGCCTGGCGCGAGAACTGCAGTCTTTGATTACTCAACACTCCAAAACTGGTTTATATTGCGAGTTTTTACAAAGAAGAACCGCAAAGAAACTATCAACATTCAAGAACAGTTAGGATCCTGACTGGGAACAGCTGCAGCATGGGGCATTTTTCTACTTTTAACTGCTTTTAAAGAAACCTCACCACTGGACATAAGCACAGGGAATCTTGTGAAAATTGATGACAAGAAGAATGAAGCATGTCATCAGAAAATACTGTCAGACAATTTGTATTATTTTGCAACAAAGCGGCACATGGGACACTCTCAAACTTTCCAGCACGACAATGACCCTAAGCACAAGGCCACGTTGACCCTCAGGTTTACAGCAGAAAAAGGTGAAGGTTCTGGAGTGGTCATCACAGTCTCCTGGCCTTAATATCATCGAGCCACTCTGGGAAAATCTCAAACATGCGGTTCATGCAAGATGACCAAAGGCTTTGCAAGGCCTGGAGGCATTTTGCCAAGACAAATGGGCAGCTATACCACCTGCAAGAATTCGGAGCCTCGTATACAACTATTACAGAAGACTGCACACTGTCATTGATGCTAAAGGGGGCAAACCACAGTACATTCACCTAAAGGATTATTAGGACCACCATACTAATACTGTGTTTGACCCCCTTTCGCCTTCAGAATTGCCTTAATTCTACGTGGCATTGATTCAACAAGGTGCTGAAAGCATTCTTTAGAAATGTTGGCCCATATTGATAGGATAGCATCTTGCAGTTGATGGAGATTTGTGGGATGCACATGCAGGGCACGAAGCTCCCGTTCCACCACATCCCAAAGTTGCTTGACTGGATTGAGATCTGGTGACTGTGGGGGCCATTTTAGTACAGTAAACACATTGTCATGTTCAAGAAACCAATCTGAAATGATTCGAGCTTTGTGACATGGTGCATTATCCTGCTGGAAGTAGCCATCAGAGGATGGGTACATGGTGGCCATAAAGGGATGGACATGGTCAGAAACAATGCTCAGGTAGGCCGTCGCATTTAAACTATGCCCAATTGGCACTAAGGGGCCTAAAGTGTGCCAAGAAAACATCCCCCACACCATTACACCACCACCACCAGCCTGCACAGTGGTAACAAGGCATGATGGATCCATGTTCTCATTCTGTTTACGCCAAATTATGAAATCGAGACTCATCAGACCAGGCAACATTTTTCCAGTCTTCAATTGTCCAATTTTGGTGAGCTCTTGCAAATTGTAGCCTCTTTTTCCTATTTGTAGTGGAGATGAGTGGTACCTGGTGGGGTCTTCTGCTGTTGTAGCCCATCTGCCTCAAGGTTGTGCGTGTTGTGGTTTCACAAATGCTTTGCTGCATACCTCGGTTGTAACGAGTGGTTATTTCAGTCAAAGTTGCTCTTCTATCAGCTAGAATCAGTTGGTCCATTCTCCTCTGACCTCTAGCATCGACAAGGCATTTTTGCCCACAGGACTGCTGCATACTGGATGTTTTTCCCTTTTCACACCATTCTTTGTAAACCCTAGAAATGGTTGTGCGTGAAAATCCCAGTAACAGAGCAGATTGTGAAATACTCAGACCGGCCCATCTGCCACACTCAAAATAGCTTAAATCACCTTTCTTTCCCATTCCGACATTCAGTTTGGAGTTCAGGAGATTGTCTTGACCAGGACCACACCCCTAAATGCACAGGTGTATAAATTGAACAGATGTTCCTAATAATCCTTTTGGTGAGTGTAGTAAGAACTAAGGGTATGCAGACCTTTGAACAGGGGTCAGTTCATTTTATCTTTGTCACCTTGTTTAGTATTATGATTGTGCCATTCTTTTATGACCTAGAGTTCAATGTGAATCCCATAAGAAATAAAAGACGTGTGCTTTGCCTGCACACTCATGTTTTCTTTACAAATGGTACATATATTAACAATTTTCCAAGGGTAGGCAAACTTTTGAGAACAATTGTATATGCTTTATAATCCTAAATTAAATGTTTGTTATGACAGATTCCACCTCCAATGCGGCACAAAGGATCACCCTCACCTTTCATGCGGCTTATATATTTCCTCCATACCAGTATTATTATTATGCATGTCGCACTGGAGAAGCGTGGCACGTCCTTCAAAGAGACTATCCGGTAGGCAAATGGTTCCAACAAACCAGTTGAAGGAAAAATTATAGAATTTACATTCAATGGTCTGGTCAATTTGAAAAGATGTATATACAGTGGGGAGAACAAGTATTTGATACACTGCTGATTTTGCAGGTTTTCCTACTTACAAAGCATGTAGAGGTCTGTAATTTTGATCATAGGTACACTTCAAATGTGAAAGACGGAATCTAAAACAAATATCCAGAAAATCACATTGTATGATTTTTTTATAATTAACTCATCAGACCACATGACCTTCTCCCATTCCTCTGCATCATCCATATGGTCATTGGCAAACTTCAGACGGGCCTGGACATGCGTTGGCTTGAGCAGGGGGACCTTGCATGCACTGCAGGATTTTAATCCATGACGGCGTAATGAGTTACAGCTCTCTTCAGGTCATTGACCAAGTCCTGCCGTGTAGTTCTGGGCTGATCCCTCACCTTCCTCATGATCACTGATGCCCCACGAAGTGAGATATTGCATGGAGCCGCAGACCGAGGAAGATTGACCGTAATTTTGAACTTCTTCCAATTCTTTATAATCGCGCCAACAGTTGTTACCTTCTCACCAAGCTGCTTGCCTATTGTCCTATAGCCCATCCCAGCCTTGTGCAGGTCTACAATTGTATCCCTGATGTCCTTACACAGCTCTCTGGTCTTGGCCATTGTGGAGAGGTTGGAGTCTGTTTGAGTGTGTGGACAGGTGTCTTTTATAAAGTTGACTAGTTCAAACCGTTGCTGTTTATACAGGTAATGAGTTGAGAACTGGATGGCTTCTTAAAGAAAAACGAACAGGTCTTTGAGAGCTGGAATTCTTACTGTTTGGTAGGTGAACAAATACTTATGTCATGCAATAAAATGTAAAATAATTATTTAAAATTCATACAATGTGATTTTCTGGATTTTTGTATCTCACAGTTGAAGTGTACATTTGGTAAAAATTAGACCTCTACATGCTTGTTAAGTAGGAAAACCGTGCAAAATCAGCAGTGTATCAAATACTTGTTCTCCCCACTGTATTTAGTGCACCTATTATTTTTCAATTGAAGTAACCCAAGAAGTAATCATATATTATTGGTAACATAACGGAGTACAGTTACCGTTTTGTTGTAATCCTGCACATGTAATATTACTTGTAATCTGTTACTCCCCAACTCTGTGTACAGCCTAGCTTTAAAAAATCTAATATGTTTGATTTTCCTTGCTACAAAAAAGTGTTTATTGGAAACCAAAGAGGTCAACTACATATTGTGGCGAGCTTGTTTGAAAGAATAGAGCATTAGACAGAACATGGTATTATATACAATTCCTGTGTACTTTACACCGCACCACCCCAGGAAGTCACACTTTTATTCTTGAAAACACAATTATTAACTCTAATAACTAAACGTAAACACATCACAATACTGCTTTAGAGTTGATTTTTTTGTGTCCCATAGTCCTTTGCAGCAATTAGCACTTCAGATAGCTACACTATGTACCCGTAGCCCACCTACAAAAACCAACCAACACATTTTGAATATGCACTCCTTCCATTGTGCTGACAAACTATGCCCCAAACACCAATACAACTTTACTGATACGTTTACAAGCAGATATCAAACTAACAAACTAATCCCACCTCTGCAACTAGGCCTGGATAGCTAGCTAATGTACATTGTTCGATAACTTGTTATTTTTGCTAGCTGACTAACTACCTACAGTACAGTAGAAATGTTAGCTTGCAAATAACTATGTTAGCCAGCACTGTACATTTGTTACATTATGTTTTTAGCTGGCTATAAGTTAACATGTATGAATGTCCAGAAAATTGCAAAATGGCAATATTGCTAGCTACTGTACAGGTAAAATCGATGATCATGTTAGGGAAAAACAACAAATGATTATTTGCTTAACTTCAATGAGTTACTGCCAAACAGGAGCAAAACGGTATATAAAAAGAAGTACAGAATTATATTATACACTACAATAATATTTTAGATATTAAAAGTATATTATATTTTATTTATGAAACGACAAACTTTCATATCCGGGAATAAGGAACGGTGAAATGTGTTCACTGTTTTGTTGATTCTTGGTTATTGGGTACAGACCAGTGTTTGTAAACAAAACTGTCTGATTCTTGGCCATGTAGGGTTCATGTTTGCTATTGGTCACAGGAGAAGCATCATTACTATAAACATACAATCTAGATTGGCCTATCAACTAGCTTTTCACAGCCTTGTGTTTCTTGTTTGTCACAAAGAGGATGTTTTGTGTTGATCATGGTTCACAAATAGTATGTCCTGCCCTGCTCCTACAATCTACTTGTGCTGGCATGCTATTCAAGAGCTGCTGCTGCTTTTTCTAGTTAAAATTTCCATGGCTTGAAATTATTGGCTTGTGTAAATATGAGCAGGATGCGTTATCGGCCAAGGCCTAAAAATGATCATTTTGTTAAGATGGACGTTAAAACAAATATACCAAAAAATATTTTATTGAGTTAAAACAAATGTGGAATAGTAGAGGTCCCAAAAAGAGTGTGTGTGATCTCCGCTTTGGTATTTATTTCATGCCTATGTGATTTGCTGCAGAATGGGTCTTTCTGGTAAACCAAGTTCTCAAAAGGACACTGGCAGCCAAAAGTTTGGAATAATGTACAGATTTTGAGGAGTAACAATAGAAAATGAATTGTGAATGTGAATAAAACTTTTACGCAATACTAAGCTCACAGCAATGCATAAATAGTAAGGCTAAAAACAAATAGCAAAACATTTTAAGTAATCAACAACAAAATAACTACACCCTAATATAGATACTAAAAACTAAATAAAGTATTGTCTGTTAGCAGCAATTGAGACTTGAGTGTGTGTGTGTAAGTGTGTGTGTAAATCAGTCCAGTTCAAGTAACCTTCACTGGTCAGCTAATTTGAATAGGAAACCAAAAATCCAGCATCCACACCAGACTTCATGTCCTCAGTTACCCGATAAATCACAACTTCTCTTTAAATGTTCTGAGCAATCAGGTGTCCAGGGTAGGACTGTGGTGGTTGTTTTGGCGACGCCTCTTCCCATAAGAACGATTTACTCTCCTGCATTCTTCAGCTGATTTGATCAGGTACTCGAGCTCAGCAGACCGCCAGCTAGGAGAGAAAACCAAAAATCCACCGGGGTCAGTCTCCATATCAGACCTCATGTCCTCAGTTGCACCGGCAAACTGCAACTTCTCTTCAGCCAAGAGTTCTTTCAGCCAACTAGCCAAAGCCAGTGAAAGTACAGTAGCCAATAAATTGACAATCTCAAAACAGTACAATGTGGATCTGTAAAAGTCTTGAGCAGTCCAAACGTTACAGCAAGTCATATGCTTCATATTTAATTTAGGAAGCTAAAGCTGTTAGGATGAATTCAAATACATATTAAATTATGAAGGTTAAACAGCAACATATCTTTTAATTTGTAAAATATGTTGCACACTTGTAAAAAAGTTTTCCAAACATGTAATTACTTTTGTATAAGAAATATGCATACTTGTAACCAACTTAATATTTGAAATCAATAATAACACTTGCCAACGTTAAAAACGGACACTCAGAGTTTTCAATCAATCAAATTTATTTTATAAAGCCATTTTTGCATCAGCAGTTGTCACAAAGTGCTTTCACAAAACACCTGGTCTTAATACATGCAGGAACCTAACTGGGGGTGAGTTAACGGGACGGGGACAGATTGAGGGCCTGTGGATGTGATGGGATCACCATCACCCACGCACACACACTTGTCTTTCTTTCTCTCTCTTCTCTTTCTTCTCTCTCTTTTCTCTCTCTCTTGTCCAACCCTCCCAGGTCCAGGCTGGATTTCACTACTTGCACATTTTGGGTGCTAGAATCATTTCTGTAACAGAAATCATCTATTGTAAGTGCTTATGGTGATCACAACCCCTTTGTCAAAAAATAAAATAAAATGTGGACACTATTTTGAAACCCCATCTCTTAGAATGATAAAAAAAAGTTTTACGACACACATTTTTGCAATAGTGTATGCTAATTTATTTTTCAAATATGTATGAAGTTTTGTGAGATTTTCTGATACTGGCAATACACGGCCCTCATTCAGGATGGTTGTGGTTGGTGGGCGTCCCTTTCGTTGATGCTTGGCAATGTGGATGGATTGATTTCCTGCCTGTTGGGCCCTATCCGGGGCCTCCTCTGGATAGGGCCACAGTGTCACTGGACCCCCCTGTCTCAGCCCCAACGTCTTACGCTGCTATATTATTGTGCTGGGGGTGTAGGGTCTTAATTTTTCCTGTTTTCTGTCGTTTAAAACTTAGGAGGTCATGAGGTCTGGACCCACATCTGGGGAGTGCCAGGCTTGGCTCGTTGCGGTCCCTGTCCGGAGTCCTCCTGGTTGTGTTGCATATTGTACCAGGGAGCAAGTGTTTTGTTCCTTAACTCTTTTGTTTTAAGTGGTGCACCCATATCTAAAGTATTTTGCAGTGTTGAGTTCAGATCCTGGATTAGATCGTTTGCAGATATATTTTCTTTGTCACTGATGACCAAGCTTGGAAGAATATCAAGAAATCTATTTGTAGTCTGAGAATTTATAGTGCAGCTTTTGAAACTAATTTTTTGCGGAGGGAGTGGACTTCTTGTTTTTACGGTAAATGTAACAAGACAGTGCTCTGACATTCCAGGATTTACGGGGGAAATTATTAGATCTAAAATATCGATTTCTCTTGACCGGACAAAATATAAGGTATGATTGTGGCCGTGTGCTGGGCCGGAGACATGTTGGATAAAACCCATTGAGTCAAATATCACTTCAAAGGCTTTTTGAAGAGGGTCGTTTGACATTTCCATATGAATATTGAAATCGCCAAAAATGTGAATACTATCTGCCATAACTACAAGGTTAGACAAGAATTCTGGAAACTCATTGAGGAACATTGTATATGGCCAGGGCGGCCTGTAAATAGTGGCTATGTAAAACGATTTATCAGCCTGGTTAACTTTCATGAGCAAGACGTCAAAAGAATGAAAACCAGTGATGTGTTTAAGAGTACATTTATATTTACTGTCGTAGATATTAGCAACACCCCCTCCTTTTCGGGATGCACAGGGGATATGATTACTAATATAGCCAGGAGGAGTGGCCTCATTTAGGGCAGTAAATTCATCGGGCTCCAGCCATATTTCACATAATCCAATAACATCAAGTTTATGATCAGAGATCAATTCATTTACTGCAATTGCCTTTGGAGCAAGGGACCTAACATTTAGGAGTCCCATTTTGAGACGCGAGGTAATATAGTAATTCTTATTTGTGACCGAGGTGGAGGAAGGTTTTATCTTAATAAGGTTGCTATTGTTAGCGCTTCCTTGGTTAACGTTTCTCAGCCTGGAACGAGTCACAGTCGCAATAGGCAACGCTATACTAACTACTCTGGCTATGCTGTCGGCAGACTCCACTATGCTAGCAGGCTGGCTAACAACCTGCAGTCTGTTCTGCACCCTATCTCATGGTGAGGCTAGAGGAGTGAGACTCCTGTCAATGTTTCTAGATAAAAGAAGAGCACCACTCCAGCTAGGATGAAGTCCGTCGCTCCTCAGCAGTTCAGGCCTGACCCTATTTCTGGGCGAGTCCCAAAAAGAGTGCCAGTTATCTGCAAACTACCTCCTGCGACGGGCAGAACTCCATTTTCAGCCAGCGATTGAGTTGGACAAGTCTGCTGTAGAGCTCGTCACTACCCCTAGCTGGGAGGGGGCCAGAGACAATTACTCGATGCCGACACATCTTTCTAGCTAATTTACACGCTGATTCTATGTTCTGCTTCGTAACCTCTGACTGTTTCATCCTAATGTTGTTGGTGCCAACGTGAATAACAGTATCTCTATACTTGCCAGTTTTAGACCTCAGTAGCACCAACCCCAGATTTGCGGATACGTCGGTGGCTCTGCCCCCCGGTAAACAGTGGACGATCACTGGCTGATTCTTTAGTCTAATACTGCGGGTAATGGAGTCACCAATGACTAAAGTTTTCAGTTTTTCCAGGCCACCAGTAGAAAATGCCGGCTCAGGTCTTGACTCCGACTCCAGTGGGGAAAACCTGTTGAAAATCTAAGTCGGCTCTAGCAGCGACCCAGGTTTAACTGGTCAATGGCATTTCTTCCCAGTGACCAAGAGAAAGTTCTTGCTCGGCTGCGGGAGCTGTGCCGGGGTGCTAACAACACGATTGTTTCTTCTTGGTGGCAGAGACGCTGTTTTTCCCATTTCTACACTAACATAATGCTTAACTAACATTTGCGTCTGAAGCCGAGCCTCTAACTCTGCTATCTTTAACTGAAGATGACAGTTCTCCTTCGTGAAATAGCTACAACAAGTGCTGTGAAAAGGCATAATAATGGTACTTAGCTTCGGGTAGGTAACTGCAAGCAGCGTACAGCACATCAACAGTCCCACAATGCAGCAGGTACAGGATGAAGTGGTGAAATGAAAAATAAGTTAATAGAAGTTTTGTCACTAAAATCATGCTATAACTATAATGACATTATTTTAATTTGTAAAAATCACAGTATTCAGTAGTACGTTTCACAATATTTGCAAATGGATATATCCATGAGGAGGTTTTTCTGCCTGCTTGTGCCTTCGCCTCCTTTGTTTAGCCCTCCGGGATTTGTATTGAGCTGCCCAGGAGAACAGTGGCATACCATAGGGGTATTCCTCCTTGTCCGGGTTCCCATCCGGCCAGGTGTGCAGTTGATGACGGTAGGGGTATTCCTCCTCGGTGTCGCTATCCGGCCAACCGAGGAGTTCCCCCTACCGTCCAACTCTGCCGTTCTCTTTCGTTGTCATCTTGGTGGATTATTCTGTCACGGTGCTGGTGGCAGAACACAAACGCAGAGACAAACGGGTGATGGTAAGCCATTTTTAATGAAAGTAAAGAAACAAAACAAACTTACAGCAGCTCCAGTGACTGGGTAGCGTGTCACAAACCAAACAAACCAAAATAATCCACACTCAGTGTGGGCAAACAGTCCACATAAATAGGTTCCCCAATTGGAGGCAACAATCTACACCTGCCTCCAATTGGGAGACCTAATATGTATTTACCATGAGAATAATATAAATTCTCTTTGCACAATTCATATTTTGTATTAGACTGGTTTGGGCGTACACATACCAGTTAAGTGTGTTTCACTTAATAACATGTAGTTTTTGTTTATCACTTGAAGTGCTTGCATTTGTTCTACACATTTGTTTTTTTCTGCTAGGACTGTCATCTACAGTGGCCCACAGGTGCAAAACACAACATTTGCGATGCAAACAAAAGTTGTAAACATTACAACATTCACACAACACAAAACATTAAGGAAAATTAAACATTTATAAAAACGCTGCATTTCAGAAAACAGTAAACAACACACAACACAACAATAAATTGACAACTCAACAGCATTGGGTCACACCACAACAGCATTAGCCCAGAACACGGCAGCATTTGCAGAAACGCTGCATTTCAAATTACTCAAAACGGAAGTGCTCCAGCCTACTAGGGGCAGTGCCAAGTGGAATTTGTTGTGTTGCATTTAAATATACATTTTGCTTCACACCAGGGAATAGAGTTTGGGCATTCTTATGTTAGTGTTTTCAATATTACCTAGCTATGGTGAAAACCTATCAGAGTACTGATAAGTGCTCTGCGAAGTAGGTTAGAAATGGACATTGATTCCCAATTGATGAAGAGGTCAGAAAAAGGTGGTTGGTGGCAGTACATTGTGACATTAACATGTCACAAAGATGTGCAATACACAGTTCATCGCAAATGTCTTCGCTGAGGGGAAAGTTGGAGGATGGTGGTACCTAAAAAAGTGTGGTTTCTACCATCTTCGCATGGAATAATCAAATTCAAAACCGACCTGGTGTTTGGAAAAGTCAATCAAATCCCCCTGCCCCTTCAGAAATGTTTGCTAACAGTGATGGACTGTGCAGTGTCTTATCCAATCTAGATGCGTAATTAATGTGCAGGCCCTGATCCTGCAGTCCTGGATATGGCAATAATGGTGAAAAAGGAGCAAACGAGAAATTCTGTAGCCAACAAAGCTGGAAAAATTGACAACACAACACAATTTTTGTGTACAGTGGTTAAATGGGATCTGACAAAGACATAGGTTTATACACAAGGTACAGTAATTGTTTACTATCCAGCAATCTTACTGTGTTATTTAAAACTAGGACACCAAATCTTACCAAAATTAAGCCTACTGAATGAATATTGTCATAGCATTATGCATGCACTGCTGTGTTGAAATTGTTTAAACAATCTGAATTGCAGTAAAACAAAAATTATATAATTCATATCTGAAAGAATCAGGATGTTAAGAGTAATACAGACTGCAGCATTAGCTATGTCAAGTCTAGTGCTTCTTGATACCTACATAAGATGGGCATTCATAGTAATGAATGAAGTTCCAAGTAAGCATACAGCTCCATGCCCCCCAAGCAGGGGGATACATTCAGTTGCGACTTTTCTGCAAGTAGTGGTAAAAGTTAGTGGTCAACCATCTCTCTAATAGTGTTTGAAACATATTATACATCCTCTCAACTAGAATGTCCTCCTGGGCACAGATGACGAAGTCACACCAGCTATAACCGGTTAGAAAGATTTGACCTTGCACCTGCCAGTAGTAGGCATATGATCTCTTCAACTTCAGCTCTCCATTCAGTTAAGGCCAGTCCACATATATTTGTACACTTGGCCACTTAGCCTCCAAGGTGGGACCTCACACTTGGGTCAGATATGATGCCATCTGGAGGCGATCCTAACCATGGGTCATCTGGGTGGACTACAAAGCCACATGAGAAGAAGTTACCATTTTTCAATGTGCAGCACCGTTTTCATCTCCATGGTCTTCATACCAGATCCCTTGAACATCCGTTCCGCTAGATGGTCAGTGGATATCTCCCCTGGTACATGGCAAACCTCTGGGAAACGTGAGAATGTTATTCTCCTTTTCCTAAGCTGACACCACTCAGTGCTGCTGCTCTGCTCCCTTGTACCAGCCTGGATTTTGTGTGACACCGCACAGTTTGTGTTAAATGCTTTGTCGTGGAGTTGTTCTTGATGAGTAAGGATGTACACACCCTGAGAAAACTGAAGCCTGCAGCCATCTAATGAAAGTGGTGTAAGAGGGGCATCAGGTATCTTCACAATTTCATAGGTTTTTGGCTGTGGAGGTTGATAGGAAGGTACACTGCCAGCTTGCACTTGCCCAAAGGTAGACTCATCCATGTCCATGGTTGTCACATGAGGTGCAGTAAGTGCAGTAAAATAAGCAAATGTTTCTGAGATGTGGAGAAGCATTTGTCTGTGGAGAGCTTCGTAGAGGGAACTCCTGCAAAACATTAAAAAAAAATTGGGCATAATTAATAGCTTAAAGGGGTAAAATCTCAGTGTATAACAAATAACATGAATTATATAACATACAGATTTGCAATTTCTGTTTAGTTTTGGCAAGAACAACATTAAAAGGATGTTTCGCTACAGCTCTGCGCCTCGTGTCCTACTTCTCGACTGTGACAGCCCCATATATCCTAAGGAGTTGGGGAATGGGCTTGGATTTGAAAGTGTGTAAACAAACATGACCTCACATTGGAGTAAGAATCTATACAAATCAGGCTGTTGGTTATAATATTAAAGCTAATTTTCACGTTCCTCCAATTGCAGTATGAGAGTGGTATGGCATTTTCAGTCTATACTTTTAGGAAATGTTAAGATTGTCATGTTTTATTAAGCCTAATATAAATTTAACATCTGAAAAAATGACTTATTTGAAGAGAATGTCTTAGTCTTGTGATTTTACAACTAATTGGTTTTGTGCACTAATGATTAGGATTTAAGAATTTTGACAATATCATGAAAGCTAGCATAAAAAGCTAAATTTGTTAATAGATTAGATAAAACAGCAACTCAACCAGTCAGACCTATTTCATTTTAAATAAAGGGAATGGTACTAAACAGTGCTGAAAGTTAAATACACTGATTCCACTAATACTAGCTTACTAGCTAACTGCTGATAAGTAGATGCTTGCCAGTATTTGATTTCTTAAAGCCAGCTGTCTGTTTCCGCTGCTCCTGCATCAGTGACATTATGGTACACTTCTGTGTCAGCTGCTGCGAATACTTCATTGAATGTAGCATCACTGAGAATCTGTTCTGTTGACTGATTTCTGACTACGTTTGCACCAAATAGGCACAGCATGTTCTAAAACAAGCTGTTTTCATCAGATGTGATTCAAATACTAAAGTATATGTGCCAACTATAGCAGCATAATATTTCTACTGGTATAATGCAAACACAGTGGTCCAGTGAAGACTACATGCAAACACTTCAGGGCAGTGCACAACTAGGAACAAGTGATTGTCATGTTGGTAGTAAATTAAGTAATCAGAAGATGTATTACCACATGCTTATCATACCCATTGCTGTCATCAATTCCTTGTACCCTTCACTGCTGCTTGTCACCAGATGGCAGCAGTTTTTCATCACAATTTCTGTCACAGGTCAAATCCTGATAATAATAGTGTATAATCCTTTGCATAATTGTTGACGAATTTCACTACTCGCTGCATGTTATGTTGCAGGTAAGCTGTACTTGCCTGGGTGAGTTTTTTTGATGGGGGGCCATCCAGACAAATACCAAGGCAAACATTGCATTATTTTTAGAATAAGCTCCCACAGACACATCATAGGACTTTTGAAAGAGGGGCTATAACCTTGTCTCTCCACAGCTCCTTCTAGCTAGATCAAGATCACATAGAGCATCTGGCTGAATACATTAATTCTTATTATCTAATGTAGTTAATTTTGCAGGTACTGTGTGTTCCTAAACCAGTTGGTTTGTAAGATAACAGTAGGCTATACTGGATTTCTAAAATATAAGATCAGTACTACTAAACACAAGGTCTGGAGAGTCACATTTGAAAGTTACAGATTTGGTTGGATGATAAACTGTTTTTAAATACATGTTGATTAACTCTGTAGAAAGCTGAAGATTAAACTATGCTGCCCGCACAAAAACAAAACATGTTTATCTTACACAAATAGAAAATAAATTGTGCAAGCTGCTCGGTCTGTTATAAATTATGGGGACATTTTCTACATGCATGCTATGGCATCAACATTTAATTGCTGAATGCTACATACCATTGCGCACTTAGGTTTATTATGTGTGCTATCTACAGAACTCACCACTGTAATTTGTATCAAAATGATGGCTGGACTTTGCTGCAATTGAGAAGAAAACATCCTGCTCTCATGTTTGTCTATAAAGCACTTCTAAATAATCTACCTAATTTGTCAACATTCGAAATATAACACTTAAAACCAGATCTCAAGCCTGAATTACACTTAAGGCCAAGGCGATCTCCACAGAAGTGGGTATGACTGCGTTTTCCTATTACGCTCCTTGCTTAATAGTCTGCAGACCAAACTTAAACTTGGGACTCTTGTCCCCCTTGCCCTTTTTAAACATTTATTGGAGGATTTTTGTTTCTGTGTTGCTTGTAACTTTGGGTAGTACAAGTTCTTATACAGAGGTTTATATCAAGGGAATAACCTCTGTAAAATGTAACAAACTGCTACTATCTTTCTATTAACTCTGGTCATTTTACCTCAACGGATTTTCATGTGTGTTTTACCTAAATAGATTTTTTGTTGTACCTGATTTCTATTTAATTTTTATTGTGTTGCCTGTCTGAGATTATTTTTACTGATAACTATCTAAATTAAAAGAAGCTACATGTTTTGAGGTGTTGGGGGCCTTGTACATGGTCTGTGGGTCTGTTTTATACCTGTGCCATGGGTTTAAAAAACAGGAAATCCACAATTAGAAAAGAACTACACTGCAAAACATTCCAAAAGTGTTGGGCATGGTGGATAAAATTCAAGAGTATGTGGTAACTCTATGACAAAGTCATATGGCTGCTGATTTTTTTAAAGTTATTTTTGAGGTATGTTAGTTTGGATGTTTCTGCATTAAAACCTTAACATCAACCAATGCCTTGCTGTTCTGGAAGAGTCCAAAACAACTGAAGGGTATAAAATAAAATGATGTGTGTCAATGTCTGTACTAGTAATAAAATGCAAAACTGCATCTAAAGTGTTTAGTGTTACAGTATAGGCATAACATCAGACATGCGAGTACTTGATTATAGCATCAACATAGACTCAAATAGTATGAGTCAATCGTCATGAAACCCATAAAACCATGTGGCACAAAGTCTCTCTTTTGGCCTTTACACCATTAATTTTTAGACCCACTTCAAATAGGTTCTGTGTTTGGTGTATGCTTACACCACCTCACCATTTTGATAACTGTAAATATACAGCTCTGGAAAAAAACAGACCCACTCCAAATGTTTCTTAAATCAGCATCTCTACATGTATGACAGGCATTCCAGTGTCTGTTAAATTCCAACATAGGCACATCTCATTTTACTTTGAGGGACTGATAGGGTGATTACCTGAACCATATCTAATTTAATGAGATAAAGTATTTAAAAAAAATGGTGCTATGGTTGTCACTAACCGCTTGCAATAGGACCAGCTGGATGGAAAAAACTGTGCAAGTAGTACCACGAAGGGAATTTTTATAGATTTTTTTTTTTAAACTATTCAGCATGACAAAATAATTGAAAAGAAAAGCTTTGAGTGAGGAAAAGAAGGGTTCAATTCTGGCTTTAGTGGCAGTGTGATACAGTGAGTGTCAGTTTGCTTTCAACCTGAAAATGTCAAATTCATAAGAACAAGGTCAAGCAACAGAAATTGGAGACAACAAAGCTACAGACTGGCAGAGGTCGAAAATGACTGTCCATTCATCGAGATGACCGTCAACTCATTCGAATGTCACAGAACAACCATAGGATAATCTTCTCTGACGAGTAACATTTGTAGCTTTGCCAAACACCTGGTGGTTACACCTAATGGTTAGACAAGGACTTGGAGAGGCCTGCAAGCCACAGTGTCTCCCACCCACTGTGAAATTTGGTTGAGGATTGGTGATAGAATGACCAGTAACTACAACAGTAGCCTAAAATATTGTAGTGAACCATATGGGAGGGGCAGAAGTTTTAGTGACTGAATATGCCATATTGAGTCATTTATCCGGTTGTCACAATAAAAGGAAACAAGCGGGGGCCTGCACAGGGTTTATGGGAATGGGATACATAGCAAGTGAGTTGTGACCGCTTTCTCTCTTGAGTGTGCCTTAGCCAAAGACATTCTCCATTACTTAATGCGAAGACTAACTATAGTGCTAAACGCAGCTTCTCCATGTTTAAATTGGACTCTGGGCTCAGAGTTCATGGATCTAAGAGCCCTACTCAGTTTATTTTCTTCAAACATATCAGAAATGTATTCGGGTCCAAAACCATTCAGAGATGTATAAACTAGAAGCACCCCTTTAATGTCTATTCTGTAACTGACTGGAAGATGTGATGGAAATTTCATCGATAGACACTCAAAGGAGTAAGACAGAGACAAAATTCTCTTGGCACAATTAGCAGTTTATTTGCAAATAGAGAGACGCGTCAAATGCTTACAGAATAATCATTTGAGGAGCCTCTAAAGTAAATTACATGAATAGCTCGTATTTATTATAGTTAAAAGGGGTGTGGCAATATGCCACCCATCAATCTTAGGTCACACAGGTGGGAGGGTTATCCCCCCTATCTTATCCTTCCTGCCATAATGTTTACTGTTGTTTTTACCTAAAGCGACAACTGCCCCTACCTTCCCCCAACAATCACATTCCTAAGGAACAAAGGACAGATACCCTTAATGGTTTAGCCAGTTGAGCAGATGGTCAGAGAACCTAATGATTCTCTGAAATAATACAGATGCGTGTCACAACCAAAGACCAGAGTTACATACCAGGTAATAGAGAAGCAAACATGTCTCCTAAATACATTAGTTAAGAAATTGCCACAACAATCCATCCTCTTGATACCACATCAACCCTTGTATCAATCCTTAAACAATTTCTTCATTAGGATACAGACTGCAACAAAACAGTACTCCTTAACAACATGACCCTGTTGATATCATTACCCTAATGATTAGAGAATGTAACAAACCTGAAACGTCTGAATCTTCATTTACATGCTTCGAGACCATTACCTTCATATTAACTCCAAGACCACACATTTTCATTACCCAGAACTATAACATAGTACAGCAAAACGTTTATGTTAAAATCATTGGCCAAAGGGAGTAATTTCATGTGACACACACATATACTGACATTATGGGGTAAGTTGCATCGACACATTGGTGTGTAAACACCAATCACTGAATACATCCTTTAATTTGTTACTGGTACAAAGTCCTCTAATGCCAATTGATTGATTCACTGAAAAGTCATCTCATGGTTCCAATAACACGTACTTCCAAAGTCATCCCAAATGTTCTGCTTCTCCAAAATGTCAGACAGTCAGTTATGAACCATTTATTGGCAGACCGATGTACCAGAAGTCAGATGTATATTGCAAGGTGTTGTCCTTCATAGTTCAAATGCAGGTTACGATGACACAGCTCTTGTTGTCTCCATTCTAGCTGCTCTATCAGCCAGGACAGGAGAATCGGTGTGCTCCCCTTTGTGCATACCAAAATGACCAGTTTCATCTAAGGGCTCTATAGCTGCAGGCCGGGTAGGAAGTGATGGTTACTAGCACCAAAAAGCTCACTTTTCCATCAGTGACTTCAATTCACTGTGCCTAGTTTTAACCCACCAAAGCTCTCCTGTTGCGTGTGGCGTCGACCCCAGGCTCTTCTCTCAGCTACCTAGGCAGCAGATCAGATGTACCTGGTATGGACCCAACCAGCGTGGTATGATGTTGTGTATCCATCTTATCCATCTTATCTCAGCCCACCTCACTTGTCCTTAACGCCAAACTCAGTCTCTCTGGCTCCAACCAGTCCTTTATTGCTGAATCGCTTTCAAGTGTCCTGTACCTGTCAGTGAATTCTCCTTGAGAAGATTAGTTGCAACTGCACAGTACACAATCAGAAATATGTCCATTACATTAGTTTGTTGCTTTTTGCCAATGCATTAGAACACAGTCCTACCAAACACTTGTATACCTGAATATCCAGTATCTTTCTGTTTCCTTTGTCTAGGTAGATTAGAACAATTGTAGACAGTAACAGAATAGTGGAAATACTAACATTCCTGGTGCTTCTGTTCTGCTAGTGTAGCACCATAACAATTCTACTTTTTTTTTGTTGTTGGTTTAACAACCAACAATTAACCGAACTACAAGAACAGAAGAACAATTTCCTATTACTGTTCCAATTACTCATCAGTTAAAATAGTTTGCTTACGTTGAAGAATCACTCTCAAAGAATAGTTCCTAAACAATTCTTAGTTCATCATCTAACCAGATATATAATTACATTTGATTGTTTTATCTTGGACCTACAATCAAATTCACCTTTGGTTCACATAAATGATCTAACACCTTCTTGCAAATCAAAACATTTCATACCATCTCAAAGCTCAGCTAACTATTATTTAGCCTTTAATTTCTCTACAAGATGAAACCCAGTGTGAATAACTCCACGCCTTTAATTATTTACCCTAGCACATCAAAGACAATGCAATCCTGTCATAAACCATGACCCCCATTTGTCCTGTCTTTTCAGGCCTTTTCCTAAAACAGGGTGTGAGGGTCTCAATCAACTAAAAGTAATCTAGATCTTGAAATATGTTACACTTTTTCCCAGGAAAACAAAGAATCCAGATACAACTTCCATTTTTTTTCTCTTCAACTCTCGTATGTACTAGATAAACTCTCAAAGTAATAGTTACAATTTTCTTTTAAAAATCTCAAGTTAGGTCTGAACCCAGACTTGATGTTTGAGAGATAGCTGATGGTCGTAACCAATCCAAACCCAAAATAATGAAAACAGTTGATAATATCACCAGTAAATCTGTTTCTCCTCCAAGGAGATCAAATAAGTCAAAAACCCATTTCAAGCAGACCCTCCCCACCCACAATGGTGTTTGTGTGAGTGAGTTGCGCACTCCAGGAGGTCAGTACCTCTCTTTACAATGTAAAACTTCTCAACTTGGTTTTCTAGAATAGAACTTTGCTTTCTTAGTTTCAATTAAAACATACCAAAACGTAGTACCCATGTAAGGAATAACAAAATGTGCTCCCTGCACCTTTTACCTACTTATTCCACAATGCATGAAATTAACATGGTTACTTCTAATCAAATATCAAACAAACTGAACAGTCACATTCTCATAGTCACTATTCATCTCAACAAATTAGTTCTTTCTCAGCTAAACCAAATCAAAATGTTAAGATATATTCTACTCAACCATAACCATGTTAGGTTTTACATAAAACAAAACAGTTTCCAAAAATCCAAATTAGACAAACTCTAACTGTTTACTAAGGGCCATAACAGATTTTCTGATATAACAATTTCTAATTTATCTAAGAAAACAGGAAAACCCAATTCTTATGTAACTCTTTCAAGTACCTATTTAATTTGTTTTGAACTCCAAGTTCAACTCTTCTTCACCATAGATAATCATGTCATACATTCCCCCCTCGCTTTCACTTCAGTCAACAGAAAATGACTCCATACTCGAAAGCGGAACCATTATAGGACGGAAATGAAGAAAACAGAGCAAGGATGAATCTATTATTCATTCAGCAAGGAGTCACAAACTGAATTCACCTCAAAAATAAAATGTAAAATGCTAAAAACATCCACAAAACAAACATCTGACATGGACCTCAAACTAGCTGTAGTAAGAGACGCCATGCTTTCAACTTAGCCGACATCCCACATTAACTCAAGGCTCAGAGTTATGAACCTACTCATTCAATATCGACGTTGCTGACAAAAAAAAAAAAAAAAAACACTCATCACATCAACACAGTAACAGCAGGACGGAAAATAAGGAAAAACTCACAGGACGATGTAAACAGATAACAGATGTATGATATTATCCTAAACAAGTTAGAATCAGAGAGTCATCCCCAGGATACTCCAATCCGGACCTCTCAATCACAGTCATTGTACCTTTTCAGAATCTAAACTCCAGTATCGAGTATCAGGCACTAGTTTTAAAGCACAAGTACTATCTCAGTCATCTACGGTAAACAAAAACAAAGCGAAACTACATGTTTTAACCAAACCCAATCCAACACTTTAAACAGGACATCTAATTATACGGGCTTTGGCTATTTGGGGAATAAACGCGATTCGGCTACTAAACTATGACTATATTGGATGTAAATCTAGTCTTCAGGGAAACAGCGTGTTTACCAAACGTGAATGACCATCCCCATGTGGTAAATAGGGAGAAAACACAATATTTCAAATTTATGGAGAAAAAAAATAAACTGCGATACCACATTTAACCAAAGTTGGAAAGCATCATTGTACAAATTAGAAATGTATCACTTGGATTATAGTTAGGACACAATTATTATAATGAATCCTAAAGAATCAGGTGAACCCCTCCACCAGTGTCAGCCACCTGCACACCACTGGAAGGCAAATTCTATTTCGCGAAGTCGGCGCTGAGGCGAAGTCCGAAAGAGTGGGTTTCGCTAAAGAACCACAATAACGACGCAATGAATGCAGTCACCCAAGTTTACACCAAACAAAGCAAAACCTGGTGAATTCAAAAAACTTCCAGGTCGAAAACAATCTCGGTGAACAAGAACTAATTTTCCACGAAGGAATACAAAATGCAGCCAATCGGATCCCTCGTGCACAGGGAATACCAAAAGGAAATTGCAGTTACTAGGTCTGCAAATGCCTGGTACTCGGGCCATGACTGCATACAGATCAAGGACATAAGGTCCAACCTTCACTGCTGCATTAACTCAACTATTCGCAAAACCACAAGTTGTCCGACAACTTTGGCGGTTTGCAGTAGCAATCAATACACCATCCCGCAGTCCAACTGCCACAGTGTAACTGCTTACCCTGGACGAATCGCCCCACATTAGGTTGACTGGATGGGAGTGTTACTAGTGCTATCAGGACACGGAACAATGGCAGTTTCTTAACAACAGTAGCCAAAACTGAAATACCCTATAAAAATCACATCTATTTACCAAACTTTCAAAACCATCTATAGTCCACCTAGTGTACTAAATCATATGAAAAGGTATACATATTCTCTAAATGTGTCAGAAAAAATTAGATCGTGTTAAGGAATGATCTCACCGGCTGATGCTCTTTGGTCCATCTCCTCTGACCGTCAGCACCCCTCCCTCAGGCGGTTAGCGGTCCTGCCTGTTCCCGTCGGGTCGCTCGCGGCAAGGCCAGACGTAGCCTGAACTGTCTCTGTCCTTGCGGGAACACTACACAAACACCCATCGTCGGTTAGCATAGTCTCTTCCTCAACCCCGGGTCTGTAGTCATCTTTGGTCATAGCCGCCGTAAACACTGCCTGGTCCAATGGAGATTACGTATCTGGCGAATGCTTCTCCCCCCTTTACGAGTCAGTGCTTGACCCGCATAGACTCACTCAACACGTCCAACGTGGAGCAAAACACGCGGGGGGCTATCTTGGTCACCAGCGGGGTTGGCTACGTCGAGCATACGGAAAGTTCTCCAGCGATACTGTGTCACAGGTTAGAGTGGGACGACGCAAAACTCCCAAGGAGTCTCAGCAATCGGCCTGGCGGGAGGGTGGGGGCGGTCAGAGGGACGATCCATCCAACCTGAGCAAAAGGACTACAACACAGAGATCAATAAACTCCACACAAACTTTTCCAAAACTTCCATCAGTCACCACTTTCTACATACTCTAGCCAACGCTTTCCAAACCACTTTATATTATACCTTCTGCAACTCCCATACGTTACCTCGGCCACATTCTTCCAATCTGCCCGGTAGGCCACGCATTCGTCACCGAACGAAAAGGTCATTTACCGGAAAAACCTAATAACTCCCAAAGATACAATTGTTCACATGTCCAAACACCACAGCAAGTTCATTTTTGTCAGTCCACAGCTAGTAATACCGGTCAAACCCATCATCAAACCTAAGCGTGGCAAAAACGCCGGATCCAGAGCGATCACCATGGGGTGTCACACAGCTGGTAGTAGGAGGACACAGGCGCAGAGACGTAGTGGTGGTAATCCATAGTTCTTTATTAAATGAAAGAAAACCAAACTGAAAGCAGCTTACCGTGACTTGGGTCTAGGCTAAGGAGCAACAACAATCCATAATGATCCACACAGAGTGTGGACCAACATTCGCATAAATGTGTTCCCCAATTGGAGGCAACGATCTGCACCTGCCTCCAATTGGGGAGACCAAACTTAAATAGAGATGGCTAGAGGCATCTCTTTTTGTCCTGTCCTGACTATGGCCCCAGCTCAGTGCAGAGATGGCTAGGGGCATAGCCAGGACGTGACAGTACCCCCACTAAGGCGCGGGCTCCAGAACGCAAGACAGGGGCAACCTAGGGTGGGTGGGCGGGCCAACGGCGCTCAGTCGGGCGGAGGCTTAGCACCTGGAGCGGCCGGGACGGGCCGG
>JACXGJ010007143.1:0-31576 GCA_016801105.1 Esox niger | reverse complement strand
AAACACATGCTTCCAAGGTAGCTAATTTGGGGGTTTCTCCATGCTTCATCGAGATATATAACTGTGTATCATCAGCATAGCAGTGAAAGTTGACATTATGATTTCGGATTACATCTCCAAGAGGCAGCATATATAGTGAGAACAATAAAGGGCCCAGGACCGAGCCTTGAGGAACACCAAAACATACTTTTGTTTTGTCTGAGGATATACCATCCACACATACGAACTGATATCTTTCTGATAAATAAGATTTAAACCAGGCTAGAACATTCCCACGTAGCCCAATATGGGTTTCCAGTCTCTTTAAGAGAAGGGAGTGATCAATTGTGTCAAAAGCAGCACTAAGATCAAGAAGCAACAGGACGGATGCGGATCCTTTGTCTGAGGCCATTAGAAGGTCATTTGTTACCTTCACAAGTGCAGTCTCAGTACTACGATGGGGTCTGAAACCAGACTGGAGCATTTCATAAGTGTTATTTGTCTTCAGGAAAGCGTTCAGTTGTTGGGAAACACATTTTTCTAAGATTTTTGAGAGGAATGGGAGGTTTGATATTGGCCTATAGTTGTTTAAAGTGTCTGGATCCAGATTGGATTTTTTTAAAAGAGGCTTAATTTCAGCTATTTTGAATAAGTTTGGTACACATCCGGAAGAAAGGGAGCAATTTATTATTTTCAACATTGGCTGACCTAGCACCGAAAATAGCTCCTTGAGTAATTTAGTTGGAATTGGGTCTAGTTGACAATTTGTGAGTTTAGAACTCATTACAAATTTAGTGAATGTGTCGAGCGATACGGGATCAAAAAGTTCCAGTGTCCCCATTGACACCTGTTTAGGTAGGTTAAGGACATTCTCAGGACAACTGAGATTCTGGGGACTGTAATTATTTGAGGAGTCAGTTATTTGTTTTCTAATGGTGAGGATCTTTTCATCAAAAAAGTTCATGTATTCATTACAGCTAAAGTGAAGATCCACTTCACTTGTTGAGCGTTGCTTTTTTGTTAACTTTGCGACTGTATCAAAGAGAAATTTGGGATTGTTTTTGTTCACCTCAATCAGGTTGGAGAAATACGCTGATCGAGCAGATGTGAGTGCTTTGTAACAACACACTGCAAATCCCTGGTAGACAGTGCACCAATTGCATTTAGTTATAACAGCAACATACATTTTGTAGGTGTAAAAAAGATTTTACACAAAGGATGGGACAAATCTTTTTTATGCCTACATAATGCCACATTGAAGGATGATGCATATCACAGGCGCAGGGAGAACGGATGACATTTAATATAAAATGAACTTGATGAATCCGAAATAAATGAAAAGAAACAAACAGAACAAAGTAACGTTTGGGGTAAACTTAAACAAAGACCGACAGAATAAAATATGGAAGGAGGAACTTTAATAAGGTCCGTTATGAAGGAAAACAGGTGTGGGGAATAATCAATGAAAACGTGTCCATGACGATGTGAGGGAGAAAGGGAATTGGATTCAAGCCTGCCGTGCCAGGACGTGACACAAAGATTTCTACACACGCGTTTTGATTGTCTCTGTGTTTGGGAAAGTGTCGTTCTGCCCATTAATAATAAATGATTCAGATATATTTGGGGGAGATGAGAAACTACACAGGACAACCCTTAAGAGATTGGCAGACCGTCTACCGGTTGGATGAAGATAAAACAGCAACAAAATATTTAAAAGATCTGCAGACTTGTAATTAGTGGTCCTCTGGTAGGAGGGACCATATTGTTGTTGTTATTATTATTTATTAGGGGTCTTCCTATAGGAAGAACCCAACTGTCACTGTAAGTATTCTTATTCTTATTCTATTTTTTTTCTTAATATTTTTTTTACTACTAGACCTACAGTGGAAATAACAAGTTTACACACCCTGTTAAAATGCCAGGTTTATGTGAGACAAAGATAAATCATGTCAGAACTTTCTGACCTATAACGTGGTCAATTCAAATGACAAACATACTGAAATCTTTGAGGGGGGAAAATAAAAAACTCACAATAACCTGGTTGCATAAGTGTGCACACCCTTAAACTATTACTTGGTTGAAGCACCTTTTGATTTCTTTACAGCATTCAGTCCCTTTGGGTAGGAGTCTATTAGCATGGCACATCTTGACGTGGCAATATTTGCCCACTCTTTGTAAAACCCCTCCAAATCTGTCCGATTGCGAGTAAATCTCCTGTGCACAACCCTCTTCAGATCACCCCCCAGATGTTCAACTGGATTCAGGTCTGGACTCTGGCTGGGCCATTCCAAATCATTAATCTTTTTCTGGTGAAGCCATGCTTTTGTGGATTTGGATATGTGCCTGGGGTCGTTGTCGTGCTGAAAGGAGAACTTCATCTTCAGCTTTCTAACAGACGCCTAAACGTTTTGTGCCAAAATTGCCTGGTATTTGGAGCAGTTCATTATTCCCTCCACTCTGACTAAGGCCTAGGTTCCAGTTTAAGAAAAACAGCCCTAAAGCATGATGCTGCCACTACTATGCTTCGCTGTGGGTGTGTTGTTCTTTGGGTGATGTGCAGTGTTGTTTTTGTGCCAAACATACCATTTGGAGTTATGACCAAAAACACATCAGACCATAACACATTTTTCCACATGCTTTTGGGAGACCTGATGTTTGCGTTTCAAACTTCAGCCGGGCTTGGATGATTTTCTTTGTAAGAAAAGGCTTCTGTCTTGTCACTACCCAATAGCCCATTCATAGGAATACAGAAGATAGTTGTCACACAACCAGTACTTGCCAGAAATTCCTGCAGCTCCTTTTATGTTGCTGTAGGCCTTTTGGAAGCTTCCCTGACCAGTTTTCTTCTCATCTTTTCATCAACTCTGGAGGGACCAGTTCTTGGTAATGTCTCTGTTGTGCCATATTTTCTCCACTCAATGATGACTGTCTTCACTGTTTTCCATCTAATGCTTTGGAAATTCCAACTTATGAAGTAAACCATTCTAATCTGTTATCTGTAGCATGTCAACCTACTAGTCCAAGGACCCCTGTTATCTCTTTTAAGCAGGCTTTGCTTAATATCTCTTGCACACAAATCATTTTTGGTAAATGACACTATAAAGTTGTCACGACTGCAGGTAACGATCCAAGCGCGGATTAAGGAGGAACGGGGCAGTGACAGGTAGCGGGGTCGGGAACGGGAACGGGCAGCCAGACGTCTCACGCAGCGATAGCGAAAGCACAGACAAGCAGCAGGCAGAGTAGTCGGGGACGGGCAGATGGTCGGTAAGCGAGCGGGCGGCAGCGGTACAGTCAGGGAGTAGACAGAATAGTCGGGGACAGATGAGAGATCAGAACTCCGGGACAGAACAGACGTACAGACAAGGCTCAGGCAGAATATTCGGGGGCGGGTGATCGGTCGATACACGGGGAAGCAGGACGAGAGGTTGTTGAGTGCTAAATGTGGCATGTGAACATAAACCATTGATCCGGCAGGGAAGAGGTGACTAGGAGATGCATAAATACGGTCGGTGATGAGGAGAGAGGGAGCAGGTGTGTGAGTGGTGATTGGGAACAGGTGTGAGGAACAGGGGCGTGCTGGCAGCTCAGGGACGTGACAAAAGTCCTACAATTTAGATTTTATGTTTCTCACTGAAACTTGTTGAAATGAAGACTTTAGTGCTACAGTTCTCAACAAGACAGCACCTGAAAAATGTGGCTATATGAATATGTGTCTGAATTATAAGAAAGAAGGAGTAGCTGCCCTATTCAAAAACATGTTTGTTTTTAACCCTTTACAGACCTCCACGATACTCTGCAAATTGTATTGATGATTTTGCTCAACAACTCCGTTATATCCATTGAATACGATTATTATAAATATGAATTTTAACATTCACATAGATATAACATGGACAATAATGCCAAATAACCTTTTGCACTACTTGACACTTTTGATCTTACTCAACATGTGAAAGAGCATACACACACTTGAGGCCACATTCTAGATCTGGTTATCTCTAAAGTTCTTGATATTTCCTCTGTCATGTTTAAAGACTTGGCCCTTTCTGATCATTTCTGTCTTTTTGAATCACTGATCACCCCGGATGTACAAGTAAACTATGTTTATTTTAAGAAATGTATGAGAATTAATGAGAGTACCAATGCTCAGTTTATGGAAGCCATAGTTATCTCTCCAACAATAAGTGCAGAGTCAGTTGATGTACTCCTGGATAATCTTTATGCCAAAAAATGCAATGTAATGTCATGGATTGTGTTTCACCAGTGAAAAGCTGAACATAAGTGAAGAAAATCTAAATTTCAAATTCACTATGACATCTATAAGGTTGTTGCATTACAGCATTTAGTTCAATGTTTTTTAAATCTGAATTGTATGTGATGATCAGAACACAATAGAGTTGGAGAAGTGAAATGAGAAAAATATATATATTTTTTATAAAAAACGGAAAATTGGCAGGTGCATATGTATTCACCCCCTTTGTTATGAAGCCCATAAAAAGCTCTGGTGCAACCAATTACCTTCAGAAGTCACATTATTAGTGAAATTATGTCCACCTGTGTGGAAAACAAAATACACATTTTTTTTCCAGCCATCAAAGAAAATGCTGTCTGGCGCAAACCTAACACATCATATCACCCAAAGAACACCAGCTGGGACAGGGAAACTGGTCAGAGTTGAGGGAATGATAGATGGTGCTAAATACAGGGGTATAAACCTGTACCACTCCATACGTGATTTGAGGCTAGGAAGGAGGTTCTCCTTCCAGCAGGACAATGACCCCAAACACATCGCTAGAGCAACACTTGAGTGTTTTAAGGGGAAACATGTAAATGTGTTCGAATGGCCTAGTCAAAGCCCAGATCTCAATCCAATAGAACATCTGTGGTCAGACTTAAAGTGATTGCATCACAAGCACAAACCATCCAACTTGAAGGAGCTGGAGCAGTTTTGCAAGGAGGAATGGGCAAAAATCCCAGTGGTAAGATGTGGCAAGCTCATAGAGACTAATCCAAAGTGACCTGGAGCTGTGATTGCTGTAAAAGGTGGCTCTACAAAGTATTGACTTTAGGGGGGTGAATAGTTATGCACATTGACCTTTTCTGTTATTTTGTCCTATTTGATGTTTGTTTCACAATAAATAAATAAAAACATCTTCAAAGTTTTGGGCATGTTCTGTAAATTTAATGATGCAAATCCTCAAACAATCCATGTTAATTCCAGTTTGTGAGGCTACAAAACACAGAAAATGCAGAGGGGGTGAATACTTTGGCGAGGCACTGTGTGTATATATATTTATATATTTATCGGGAATGATCAACAGGAACATCAACAAAACCAGCAATCTATTTGCCGTTGTCGACAAGCTTACAAAACTCCTAAAGCAGAGAGCATCAGAACTCTTGTCTACTGAGAAATGTAATGAATTTTCATTTCTTTGGTGAAAAAAATCAAATGTACTAGACAAACAATCTGAACTACACAGTCAAACAATGACACTGCACCATCACTACGACCACAAGGAATACGTTATTATGTTGCAATTTAATACAACTGATCAAAACGCCCTAAAAGAAACAGTTTGAACTCAAGTTCCCTCATGTTGTCTGGACACACTCTTTCTGAGTTTTTTAACTATTTTTAACTCAATAACAATGGATCAGAGGCATATCATTAACGACTCACTTCAATCAGGCATTTTCCCAATGTGCCTAAAGACAGCTGCAATTAAGCCCCTACAAAAAAGAGAACACTGGATGCATCTATATTGAACAATTATAGACCTGTATCCAATCTCCCTTTTATAGCTAATCTTCCCCTTCTTCAATCAACTCAGCAATTTTCTTTTTAACTGAAGTGGTCTCTTACTGAAAACTGATTCTGATGAAATAACAGTTCTGGTTCTGTTAGATTTCAGTGCACCATTTGATACTAAAGATAAAAGAACACTTCTAGACAGGCTGGAAATTGGGGTAGGACTCTTCGGGACAGTCCATAATTGGTTCAGATCATATCTAGATGGCCGGAGTATCTTTTGGCAATCATTGGCAATCATGAATTTGATAAGGGGCTGTTAGGTTATATGGTTTATAATTCCTTCGCTCAAGCGACCGTGTTGCACATTGATGTCTTTATTGGTTTTAATTAATGTTCATTTTTAAAATGTTAATTTTGTTTTCATGAATATACAGGATCCATCTCCTTATCGAATGGATTCCAGATCCCTCCCTATTACCAATTCTCAATTTTTCATGTCCGTCTTGAAAAGATGGCCTGTGCGGTTTCTGGATGGCGTCTTCTGTGGCCGTATTTCTCATTGTTCAGCATTCACTCAAGGTGTCATGGTCCAATGACTTAATGAAGTGAAGGCAAGGGGGATTTATGATATGCTAATTGATTATGATTGGAAAGAGTTGAGCTTAGGGCTCAAGGCATTTGTATTTATAAGGAGTTAAATAAAAAAAGTACTGGCATATGTTGTGTTTTACATTTTCTTTCTACGGGATGTTTTAATTTGTTTATTTGTATATTGTTTTGTTTGATGTAATGTCTAACAATTTTATGGTTAAACAGAATAAATCTAACCATTTCTGATTTGGCTAAGCAAAGTCAAGTCTGCCAATCTTGTTCCACTGCTAGCTGCTATCGAGCATTAATATAGCACAAGGAGTCAAACAACAACCCAGCCAGTTCTTGATGGAAAAGGAACTTTGAAATAGACTTTTCTGGAAATTTGTCTGAATAGGGTGTACACTTCACTCTGATGATGTAACATTTGAGATCCACAAGTTTTCCAGACTGATCTATTGTCTTCATTGTTGGGAGTTGACAGAACCATACCCAGTGGATGAAAGTCCGATGGACTGTTGAGCCACAATAATTGTTGATTGCAGTTATACTTTCAACAGATCGGGACATCACAACCCCTTTTCTGATGATGCATCATGTCACTGACTTGACACAGACAACAGAGTGTGTGAGTAGAAGCAACATGTTCAAGAAGGATTCAACAACTACACTGGTTGAATCTGTTTCAAACCTTCCTGACCACTCACATGGCAGAATGATGCCAGGGTCAGATCACTTGGCTTCACACTCCATTTTAAGATGAATCATCAACAGCGAGATGAGAATCCACCTGACTCCTGAAGGACTCCACATTCTACAGGTCGAAGTAACACAGGCCAGTTGACTGGACAGGTCACATGGTCCCAACACAGTGGAAGACAATGTTGTGGTGTTAATCTTGAATTAGTGAAGTTTTGGAAACTCACAGTTCCACCACACACCTACATTGACATGTTAGGACAACCAGACAATATGCTGTGTCCACATCATGCTGACTGCAATAAATGATATTGGAACTTTTCATCACTGATGCAAGGTAAAGAAAACTGAAGGCAAAAACTTAAGGACATTTGACGGGAAACTAACTTCTTTCCTTACAACCTAAGATTTTCCTAAATTAACTGATATGGTGATTTCATATGTATGAAGGTTTGTTTCTTGCAAGACAGCTGGGAAACTGTATGATGGAAATCTAAATATTGGACTTGGGCTAATTGGTGAGGATGCTTAATGATCTACAGTACATTATGACGGCTATCTTGGTATGTTTGGACAGTGAATTGTTCCCTATTATAGGTGGTCCCTGTCAAAGGTGGATGTTTTCCCTATTTTAAAGGTAGAATCTTTCACAGGTACAAGTCTTTTGTTTGATATTGTGGATCATGGATCATGATACGGCCAAAGTGGGTTTTGATTGTTCAATGGACTTGGGGGAATGTTTAATCATGATATCATGTTTTTGCCAGATTTTCTGCTCAACGCCGTTTACACCGATAACCTGTTAATGTAAAAAAAAATCTTGACCCTTATATCTGAGGTCAGGGTGGGATTGATGACTGTCATACATTGAGTTGGAGTGTGGTGTGTCAATTGTGTTATTTACATTAATTTTCATTTGAGGAACAATAAGACCTGACTGGTCAGATACTCCTTTTGTTGTTTTTTCTTAGTTTTTAACAAGTGTATGGGCCTTTTCTTTTCCTTAGGAAATGAATTGTGCACTTGTGCAATTGAAGTGGCAATGTGGGTGGATTGATTTCCTGCCTGTTGGGCCCTGTCCGGGTCCTCCTCCACAGTGTCACTGGACCCCCCTGTCTCAGCCCCAACGTCTTACTTATTCTGCCGTTTTAAACTTAGGAGGACATGAGGTCTTAACCCACACCTGCGGATTACCAGGCTTTACTCGTTGCGGTCCAAAGTCCTGGTTGTGTTGCAGATCAAGACGATACCTGACGATTTCAGCTGCCACTCTGCTGACCCCCCCCCCCCCCCGTCTTTGTCCCTTTGGTTATGCCTCCGATCTGGACTAGGTTTAAATAGACTCTGGGAATAGCCCACATGCATTGAACTATTGAAATGTGGATTCTTAATATGTTCACCCGGCACAGCCAGAAGAGGACTGGTCACCCCTCGGAGCCTGGTTCCTTTATAGGTTTCTTCCTAAATTCGGCCTTCTTAAGGAGTTTTTCCTAGCCAATGAAGCTCATCACTATTGTTGTCTGCTCCCTGGGGTTAAAGGCTGTATGTTTTGTGAAGGCACTTTGTGACAACTGCTGTGGTAAAAAGGGCTTTATAAAATAAATTTGATTGATTGATTGAATTGTACTTGTAATGTTTTATCAAACATGTAATGTTTTTCTTTATATGTCTGATAGTGGGGAGTATTGAATCGGAGCATTAACAATCACAATATGAATGTACGTTTCATTGGAAGTGAATGTATTTAGATAATGAAAACAACAGAAACATCTCAGTTTAGATTCTCTCAGTAGGTTGCGATTCTCTCAGTAGGTTGCGCTCTGATAACCACAGGAATGTTTACATTGACCATTTGGCATGCGGGGTCTTGGAAACCTGATCTTTGCTCGGTGTATACAGTCCCCTCCAAAAGTATTGGAACGGCAAGGCAAATTCCTTTGTTTTTGTTTTTCACTGAAGATATTTGGGTTTAAGATCAAAAGATGAGTATGAGACATGAGCTCAGAATTTCAGCTTTAATTTCCTGGTATTCACATGTAGATGTGTTAAACAACTTAGGGCATATCCCCGTTTGAATTAGACCACAACATTTTTAGGTGAGCAAAAGTAATGGAACAAATAATCTTAAAGTAAATGACATACAATATTTGGAGGCATAACCCTTGCTTGCAATAACTGCCTCAAGCCTGCGAACCAGCAACATCACCAAACTGTTACATTTTCCTTTGTGATGCTATTCCAGGCTTGTTTTTTTCTGGGTGTTTCAAAGGCTTTCAAACCAGCCTTCCCCATTTACACAATCTACTGGCACAGCACCGGGGCTAGACCAAAGTCATCAACTCCAGCAGGGACTTGGTCTGAATTTGTGCCCCGCGGAGGCAAATTCAGCAAGAAATCAAATAAGAAAGCACCGACCCTCAATCCACCACCTGAACTCTCACTGCAAAACTGGTACGGAACACTGACTCGGAATGAAATGTGTGTAAATGAACCCAGGGAAGCTAACCACAACACCAGCATTAGGGCTAACCAAAATACAAGAAATAGCCCTGAAACCACTGATAGGATGAGAGAAGAAACGTGGCAAACTATAAACCTGATGCTACCTTGATTGCGGATGACATAACCAAGCATATCAGATTGGCAAAGACTGAAACCTTGGCAAAGACCGCTTTAGACCTGATGGTGTTCATCCAAACATCATGGGATGCCTGCTGCTTGGAGCCAACATATGTCATTCTCTTGGAATGCCATGTCCAAACAAGATAAGCATTTAGGACAGAACTCATCGACAAAAATCACCCAATGTTCTGAGAAGTTGGCCTTGTCCCATATGGGGGCACAACAACTCCCCTCCCACACACCCCCTCCCCCCCTCTACCACACTCACCCTCCCCCTCTCCCCTTCACGCTCCCTCTCCACCACACTCTCTATGCAACACCCCTCCCCCAGTTTAAAACGATTGCTTAGACAACTGCCACATCGTCAACAACTTTGTCCTTTATTTCCACAGAACAAAGAATATAGTCGATTATGTGCTTCGGGTCCCTGCTATAGTGAAAATAGCAATGCTGACTGTTTCAAGTACAAGCTAGGACCCAGTATCTCTATTTCTATTCCTGTGTTGATTGGAAATAGACGGAATCATGTCCATGCAACTTATAAAGTAAACTTGTCTAATCTGTTAATGTCGTGGAAAATCAACCACTCTTCATAAGTATGAGGTTATATATACATTTTATAGAAAAATCCCCCCACATTAACCCGGTACAATCCAGGATGTTTTAGGCCGGATTTCACTACTTGCACATTTTAGGTCCTAGAATCATTTCTGTAACAGAAATCATCTATTGTGATGCATTCTGGTGATCACAACCCCTTTGGCTACAAAAAAAACAAAGAAAAAAGCTTTTTAGGATACTATTTTGAAACCTCATCTCTTAAAATGGCAAAAGAAAATATTTATGAAATGTTCTGATATTTCCATACCTTTATAGTGATATTACAGTGTTTTAGGCTGAAATAAATGAATAAAATAAATAATAGAAGGTCAAAAATATAGGCACCCCAATAAAAGTCAGTTCCTCTACCTAGAAATAAACCCTTATAAAATCATTTAGAAATAAATTACATTCCTCCGGTTATACCGCAATACACCTAACGGCCACTAGAAGGAAGTACGAGATCAGTATTGCAGTTGGGAAAGAGTACATTATGAACTGTACAATCAAGTGACCAAGTTTTTCCAAGAAAACCAATAACATGCCCATACCATGTAGAAATAATAATATTTTTACATATTTTTTTTATATACAAACGATGCTGTAGGATACCATTGTTCATAAATAGCGATGTACTTACTTCATAAGTGGATGGTTCACGTCTCTGAGCTGTTGGAGCTGTCTGGCCATTACGCTTACGCATTGCATCCAGATACTGTTTCCTTACAAATTATCATATTCTAGATACTTTTGCCCATTCAAATCTAGTCTAAAACATTGATCTATAATGTCCTTTTTCAGAATGAAAGCGATGCAGGAATGAACGCGACACAAGTCTCTGTTGATACTCCATAGTTTGTAGGATGGGTAAGGAGTGTCCACTTCTAATGACGCGCATGACATAGCCCCTGTAATTCCCTGGGAGAACTTATCTGAATTGCTATTGGATGCCAGGCATCAGATGACCTAGCACAACATAGTTGGCGGAAGATTAGACTTCTAAACAGCAGATGCACTAAGCTCCATTACTTGGAGTGCGTACCGGCCACGGCCACCATTTTAGGTGCTACTTGAAGTTTTTCTTACGTAGGCTGTGATGCACAGAGGAAAACAAACCTTACGTCAATCGCTTCGCTGGAATTAGCCGCTAACCGGTAAGAAAAAAAAACAAACATTCGGTATCAATGAATACAAGTTCACAATTAGTCGTCTTCCGCGGATCCGCGGAGGCTGATTGACTCTGTGACTGTAACATATCAGCCTACTAGCCCAGAAACCCCTATTATGTCTAGTAATCTGGCTTTACTGAATATCAGATCTCTTGCCAACAAATCTTTCTTGGTAAATTACATTATAATATCCTACAACCTAGAGTTTATGTTTCTCACTGAAATGTGGCTAACTGAAGATTGTAGTGCTACTATTCTTAATGAGACAGCATCTGAAAAAAATTGCTATATGAATACGGGTCGTAATGGTAGGAAAGGCCTGCCTTATTCAAAGATACAGTCCAGTGCAACGAAAATACACCAGGTAATTTTACTTATTTTGAATACCTCATTTTACATTGAAGGGTACCCCCAAAATTTTGTTTTGAACCATTTACCGACCTCCGAGATACCCTGCAAATTTTATTGATGAATTTGCTGAACTACTTTTTGTCATATCACTTGATTATAACTTGTTTATTATTACAGGGGATTTTAACATCCACATAGATAATAGTACGGACAATAATGCCAAAGAACCTTTTGCACTACTTGACACTTTGGATCTCACTCAGCATGTGAAAGATCATACACACACTCAATTATAGATCTGGTTATCTCAAAAGGTCTCAATATTTCCTCAGTTGTGACTAAAGACATGGCCCTGTCTGATCATTTCTGTGACTTTTTTGAATCACTATCACCCCGAATGTTCCAGTAAACTCTGTTTCTATTAAATACATTTGAGAGTACCAATGCTCAGTTCATGGAAGCCATAGCTGTCTCCAACATTAAGCGCTGAGTCAGTTGATGTACTCTTTGATAATTTTTATGTCAAAATATTGAATGTCATGGATCGTGTTGCACCTGTAAAGGTAAAGAAAACTATGACCAAACAGAAAACACCATGGAGAACCACCATGATGGTAAGCACCTTAAAAAGAGAATGTAGGAAAGCAGAACATAAGTGGAGGAAAACTAAACTTCAAATTCACTATGACATTATGAGCTTGTTAGCCTCAACAATGAGTTACACAGAGCCAGACAGCAACATTTATTGGGAATGATGAACAAAAATATAAATAAAACCCGCACTCTATTTGTCACGGTCGTCAAGCCTACAAACCCAATAAAGCAGATAGCATCAGAACTCATGTCCACTGTGAAATGTAATGAATTTGCGTGTATCTTTAGTGAATTTTTTATAAGTATTAGACGGACCTTCAGAACTACAGTCTAACAAGGACACTGTACCATCACTACGACCACCAAGACATAACTTGGTTATTATGTCACAATATACTACAATTGATCAAAAATCCATAGAAGAAACAGTTTGATTTCTTAAAGCTTCTACATGTTGTCTCGACACACTGCCATCAGACTTAATTATTATTTTTTAACTCTATAACAATGGACCTGCAGCAAATAGTTATTAGCTCCCTGCAATCAGGCATTTTCCCAACATCTCTAAAAACAGCTGTCATTAAGCCCCTATTAAAAAAGAGATCACTGGATGCATCTATAATGAACAACTACAGACCTGTTTCTAATCTCCCTTTTATCGCAAAGATCATTTAGAAGGTTTTATTCAATCAACTCACCGATTTTGTGACCTCAGGAGGTCTCTTAAACAAATTTCAGTCAGGCTTCCGACCCCACCACAGTACTGAAACGGCCCTGATTAAAGTTTATATGATATAAGGCTGAGTACTGATTCAGATAAAACAACAGTTCTAGTTCCACTAGATATCAGGGCAGCCTTTGACACTGTAGATCATAGACCACTTATAGATAGGCTGGAAATTTGGGTAGGACTTTCTGCGACAGTCCTCGATTTGTTCAGATCTTATCTTGATGTCCAGAGTTACTTTGTCACCATTGGTAATCATGATTCTGATAGGGTGACTATGACATGCGGAGTTCCACAGGGATCAGTTCTAGGACTGCTTCTGTTCAGTCTCTATATGCTACCTCTGGGCCAAATTCTACAGAACAATAACATTTACTACCGCAGCTATGCCAATGACACTCAAATATATATGGCTCTCGAACTGTATGACAACAACTCAATAGACTGTGTCACTGTATAGAGCACATAAATACCTGAATGAACCAAAATTGTCTACAATTAAAGCAAGATAAAACTGAGATTATTATGTTTGGCAACAGAAATAAAAGAACAAGTATTAGTAAAGAGCTGGATTCTCAGGCCCTTAAAACCAAGGATCAAGTCCGTAATCTTGGTGTTCTGATTGACTCAAAACTCACATATCAAATCGGTCACCAAAACAGCATTCTATCATCTGAAAAATATATCCAGAATCAAAAGCCTGGTGTCCCAAAAAGACAAAAAGAAGCTTATCCGTGCTTTTATCTCTAGTAGGGTTGACTACTGAAATGGCCTCTTAATGGACTTTGAATTTGAATATGATTGGTAAATTTTGAACAAAGCCACATCCACAGTTATAAGAGGGTGTGCACACTTATGCAAACAGGTTATTGTAAAGTTTTTATTTTTAATTTTTCACCCTGGAAGTTTTCAGTTTGTTTTACATGAAATTGTTCACATTATAGGTCACACTAGAAGTGGAAAAAGTTCTGACATGATTTATCTTTGTCTCATTCTATTACATCACAGAAACCTGGCATTTTAATATCCAGCAGATAGGTATGTATTAATATCCCAATACATGGCCCTAATTAAAATCTAAATACTTGCGTTCACCTCACATGCCAAAAAGTTGCTTTTTAAATGTGATATAAAAACAAATTATAGCAACATTAACTCCAATGTTTCAAATTCACCTCTTCCCATAAAATCTACTTTCCTGGTAGCATTTCTGGAAAAGTTGCAAATGAAAACATAAAAACCTTATTGAGCTTTACCTACTCCTGGTTTTACTGCAAGTTTTTATCATATTAGTTGCAAAAGTACAGAAGCTGTACATTTTGGGTGCTTATACATGTATATTTCCACAGTATGCTTGCGGGGATATAGGAATCAGCCGAATTGAGTTGGCTAAAAGAGTCCTCCAATTTGGGATGATGGCCCTCGAAGATTCCGATTTGCTCCACTGGCAAAAGAGTGGAGGATCCGCCGTTGGAGGATGAAATCCTCAGACCTATCGTCAAACCTTACATTGGTGCAGTGGGCTCTGGTTTCTTCCTGATGCAGAACAATGCCTGGCTTCATGTGGGCACAGTGTGTAGGCAGTTCCTGGATGACGAAGGCATTGATGCAATTAACTGGCCCTCACGTTCTCTAGACCTGAGGCCAATTTAGACCCTCTGGGACGTTATGTATCGGTGCATCTAACGCTTCCAAATAACACCACAAGATTGTCCAAGAGCTCACTAATGCCCTGATCCAGGTCTGGAAGGAGTTCCCCCAGGACACCATCTGCTGTCTCATTAGTAGAATGCCCAGACGTTGTGGGGCATACAACAGGCACGTGGTATTGAGTGTCATTATGAGTTGACGTGATGAAATGAACACAAGTTGGAGCAGGCAGTGATTTCATTGGTTACTTTGTTTCTGGTGTGAGTTTGAATCCAGTCCTCAAGCATTTGGTGATTCTAGTATTCACTGACCAATGTTACATCAAGTTCCCAACAAATGACACTGTACAGTAAAGATTGAGATGTTTGATATATTTAGTTCATCGTGACCCAGTGTGTAATGCAGGTGTTCCCTTCCCTATTTTTGAGTAGTGTACATTTCTTTATGAATTAATTTGCTCTACAATCATAATAGGAATGCAAATGTACTAGCTCCTATCTCATTATGTACCAAATGTATAGCTTATGACATGCAATTTGTGTGTCTTTCAAAACCGCTCCTATACAGTGTGGAAGATGTTAGCAATTTATTCAAATAAAGAACTTCTCAGTCGTTTGTATAACAGTTGATTATATAAAGATTAATTACGTGGATCCACGGGAACAATCATTACAACATTACAAAAGATGAACAGGGTAATACCATGACAGACTGCTCTGCATTATATTATGGCTTTCTCATCTTTATACCCCCCCTTGTCCGCTCCTGAAAATATTATCTCTTATGCTATAACATATACACTATATTGTCATGGTAATCATAGTTCTAGGTTATAGTTAAGAGACGTCCTAACTGAGCTACCCCTGGTCTCTGTCCTACCCAAATGGAAGAAAGAGTTGTTTTTTTCATCTTCGTACATCAAGATTAGATTACTGTAAATGCTCTTTTTTCCGTCTACCCTGATAAATCAATTAATAAGCTTCAATTAGTGCTGCACACCTCTGCTAGAATCCTAACTAGAACAAAAAAAAATTGAACACATGACTCCAGTACTAGCTTCTTTACATTGGCTGCCTGTTAGGCTTAGGGCTGATTTTAAGGTGTTATTGTTAACCTATAAATCAATTCATGGACTTGCTCCTACTTACCTCTCTGAAATGATCCAGCCATACATACCTACACGTAACCTTCAATCACAAGATGCAGGCCTTTTAATTGTACCTAAAATTTCTAAACAAACAGCCGGAGGCAGGGATTTCTCTTATAGAGCTCCATTTCTTTGGAATGACTTGCCAATCAAAATTAGAAATGCAGACTCAGTGCAAACCTTCAAGCGCTATTAAAGACTCATCTCTTCAGCCTGGTCTATGATTAAGTGTAATCTGGCCCAGGGGCGTGAAGGTGACCAGAAAGGCCTGATACTGTCCACCTTTGCTGTCTTGCCAGGTGGGCTCTCATCGCCAATGGGATGCCCTCCCTCCAATGCCATTCGGGGGGCGGAGTCACTGGCTTGTTGTTGTCTCCCTGTTGCACACTTGTGCAATTGGGCTGGGCCCTTCTGCTAGATCAAGACGATACCTGAAGATTTCAAGCTGCCACTCTGCTGATCCCCCCTGTCCTTGTCCCTCCAGTTTAAATAGACTCCGGGCTTAGCCCACATACATTGAACTTTTAAAATTTGGACTCTTAATATGTTCACCCGGCACAACCAGAAGAGGACTCGTCACCCCTTGGAGCCTGGTTTCTCTCTAGGTTTCTTCCTAAATTTGGCCCTCTTAGGGAGTTTTTCCTAGCCACTGAAGTTCATCACTATTGTTGTTTGCTACCTGAGGTTTAAAGCAGGGTGTCTTGCTAATCTGCAATCTAGCACCTGGAATGTAATTTGTATATCAGAAATTACATTCAACGCATTAAATTGAAAAACGGATTACTGTAAATGGCTAATAGCACGACCTTCTATGCTGGCCTTGACATGATCAAATTCAGACAATTATATTTTGGGGATTTAATATATATTTCCGTAAATGTCATATGTATATTACAAACGTGGCCCTCATTAGTCTATTAACGTAATGTCATTGCTACTCTCCCGATTAGTTGCGCTACTTCCAACGCAGCTCATATACCTTACAGCTTTTACCCAATCCGATTTTTCACCTGTGCTGTCTCCAGGAGAAAATCTACAGTTAAAATACACCTTTTTTTGAAGGACAACACGCCAAGCGTCCTCTTCGGATGCAACTTGCAAATCCTAACAAATAGCACCTCTAGTAAGGTTTGAAACTGGATCTAATGCATAGCAGATCTGCTGTGTCTGTTTTCTTACAGCAGAGATGCTGTTGTACCCCTTTTATTCTTCTGCTGATTATTTGAATTAAATTCATTTTAATACTGTTAAATCTGAGTGTACAGAATTTTGGTCAACACTAGTAGTTTAGAAAGAAAAATAGACTTTGACTTGTGCATAATTTGCATATGTAAAGAATGTTTGTGTAGATGTGTACAGTAAACACATAGAATCAGCCATCTCTTGCTGTTGCTTACCATGATTTTTTCCCCAAACTCTTGGCCCTTTCCACTGCATGGTACGACTCAACTACTCGTCTAGCATCAACTTATGAAAGACAGTTCTTTACAGTGTTTAACACCGCCGTTGCCATAGATGGCGCTGTAGCGAATGTGAACTGCACACGAGGCGAGACAATCCCACGTTGTAGTAATGTGAAATTTGGGTCATTTTAGTGACTTGGTTCTTTAAGTCTCGTTCAGGAAAACTAACAACTCTTTTTCAAAGGGTGTTAGGTATAAGTTATAATGATCTGAATTGGACAATACAGCATGTGTTTTATGACATTGTTTTACTATTTAATTTAACTTTGGAAACTGCAGAAGATCAAGACTTTTTTCGAAATCGGACTGAAAATGATTGAACACCAAGTCACATTCATAGCTACTGATGAGTTCTGTTCTGCGTTATTTCAAATAACTAACATTAAGTTTTGTTAAGCAACTGATTAAGAACCTGATGTTTTGGATTTAACAATGACTGTTTGCAATATGACTTCTTTAGTCAAAGTGAATGCAAGTTCTAAACCATAGGCGGGAAAACAAGTTATAGAAACTGAACTTGAAAGAACGTGGTGGCAGCATCAGCGTTGGCTTGAGATTAAATACCTACAGTAACCTTTGTGTTTCTTCGTGTATCCACAAGTTTGGTAGCTTACGATTTTTTGTTTTTTCGTTTATCCTCAAGTTTGGATGTTTTGTGCTTCTTCATATATCAACAGTTGAACAGGTATTGTAACATCGTTAGCTACCTTGGCTAAATCGTGTTTCTTAGTGTATCAACAAATTAGAATATGTTGTGCTTATTCCTCATAACTTATTCTAACTGATACGTAATGTTAACAACATTGTATTTCTTTGTGCAACGCTATCTACATCATGTGTGATAGCTAACTCTTGGCAGTAACACTGTCTGTTGTTAACTGACAAGGCAAACCTGCACTTGTTACAATTCCGATACCTAGTTGTCTTGTGTGTCTTTGTGTATCTACACCACTTGAAGACACCTGGGAAGCAAAAATTGTAAAATGTTATAACAATTTGAAACTTGGGACGAAAGTGTGTTTTGCAGGGTATATGGTTACAAAACCTTAACTTTTCCAAGAGTTTTCCATGTGGGAGACCGGATGTGTGCATTGCCAGAGAAGCAAAAAAATATCCGGTATCGGCCCCTACCGCCCCAAGGATACACATCTACACCACAACACCCTGTGAATTGCAGCCCTGGAGGTATGTGAATTACATGTTGATCTGGTAATTGCTGCAGTGTTTACTTGGTTTCACAATATTTACTGATTCAGCAACTTTTGTGTTTATTTTTAGAATGGTGCAGGCTCAGTTTTCCACAGCACCAGGTGGAGTTCTGCTACATAGGTATGTGTGGGTTCAATCATTTAACCCAGAAGCGTAACTTATGCTATAAAAGCATGTTGATTTCAGTTTTGTTTGTCAATTTTGTCAGTTCGGGGGAAGTTTTTTCTGAGGAGTGTTAAATAACCTGATATTTAGGACTGTATAATTAATTGTCTGTCTTTACCTTCAGAACATTTGGAGAAGATCAAGCAGCTGACTGAAGAGAAGGTCAAGCTGAGGGCAAAGCTGAATTTACAATCAGGTAAAAACAAGACTATAGTTGCGATAGCATGTTGTCTTCATAAAACATTTCATTTGTTTTGAATGTCGTACAACTTGTAAGTGATATGTGATGGTGATTAACTACTTCTTTGTAGGTCCATGTAATTCACTTCAAATGCGCCACATGTGCACAATTAGTGATGAACTGCATGAGCTGTCGAACAAGATGGCCATATTGCTTGCTTGTCTCCAAGCAAATCGCTCAGTGAGTGAGTTGTCATTTCCCAATGTTCAGGGTATTCAGCTCACCCTGGACAACATAGGAGACCTGCGGCAGTATGATTCCCAGTTGAGGCAAGACATGGACATTCAGGACAGACTGGTAAGCAGTTTTTCTGAAAAAAATCAAACAAACTTAGATGTTACATGAAGTGATTAGAAACATTTAACATGAGCTGTCAAGGGTAAAAATCTTTTGCTCTGTCCAGCCATTGTTACATCACTCGTAGACGTTCTAATAATAAGACGTTCTGCCAAATAATTATGGACGCATTGATATAATGTGTAATTCACTTTCACTACACCCTCGTTCATTACACAAATTATTCAATCCAATGAGCATTCAAGGATATATGGTTTGGAGTAGGAAAATGTGCATAGAAATAATGACACTGTCAGAACACACTCACATGCATAATAATTGTGCACGCAGTGTAGTAGGACTATTAACTTGAACACAAATTACCTCATCTACCTCAAACCCATGACAATCAGCAGATTAGTATTTTAGGCAGACAGATATACCCCGGTCTTGCTCGGTTCTTCATGAAAGATGAAAAATCATCAACCAATCTGGAGGTTTTCTACTACAGTTACTAAGCGTTGCAGTTGTTTCTAACTAGTCTAATTGCAGCGAGACATGGTTAAACAACATTGATCATGCTCTGAAAATATTCCTGTTGCCGCAACATCAGTTAGAAAAACTGCCTGAATCCAAAAGGATTAGCACTGATGTAAGAAAATGATTTGGACTCATCGATTCGCAATATACTAAAGACTGATATGGATTTACATGAAAAAGCTAAAAGAGACGCCGCTAAAAGATTCTTGACTGTTGTTAGACAGGGGTGAGCTTGACACAAGTACACTGACTTTGTCTACCCGGGTCTGGGGCTGATTTTGTGAACATGACTGAGACTAATCAAACTACTGATCGAAATGTTAACCTTGTTGATGAATTTTTGGATAAATGTGCTTGCGAGGCATAGAAAGAATGTTGAATATATTCTTAATACAATGCACAGATATAAATACAGTGCCTTGCAAAAGTATTCACCCCCTTGGCTTTTTATATATTTTGTTACATTATAGCCTTTAGTTCAATGTTTTTTTAATCTGAATTGTATGTGATGGATCAGAGCACAATAACCTAAAATATATACATAAAACTATGGCATGTGCATATGTATTCACCCGCTTTGTTATGAAGCCCATAAAAAGCTCTGGTGCAACCAATTATCTTCAGAAGTCACATGATTAGTGAAATGATGTCCACCTGTGTGCAATCTAAGTGTCACATGATCTGTCAGTACATATACAAACTTTTTCGAAAGGCCACAGAGGCTGCAACACCTAACCAGGAGGCACCACTAACCAAACACTGCCATGAGGACCAAGAAAATTACAAACATGTAAGGGACAATGTTGATGAGAAGTACAAGTTAAATTATAAAAAATATCCAAATCTTTAATGATCCACAGGCGCACCATCAATTTTATCATAACCAAATGTAAAGAACATGGCACAAAACCAAACCTCCCAAGACACGGCAGCTCACCAAAACTCACGGACCGGGCAACGAGGGCATTAATAAGAGCAGCAGCACAGAGACCGAAGGAAATCCTGGAAGAACTGCAGAGTTCCACAGCAGAGACTGGAGGATCTGTACATAGGACGACAATAAGCCGTACGCTCCATAGCGTTGGGCTTCATGGCAGAGTGATCAGAAGAAAGCCTTTACTTTGAGCAAAAAAAGAAATGGCACATTTTGAGTTTGCGAAAAGGCATCTGGGAGACTCCCAAAATATATGGAAGAAGGTGCTCTGGTCTGATGAGACTAAAATTTAACGTTTCGGTCATCAAATGAAACGCTCTGTCTGTCGCAAACCCAACACATCACATCACCCAAAGAACACAATCCCCACAGTGAAACATGGTGGTGGCAGCATCATGCTGTGGGGATGTTTTTCAGCAGCCGGAACTGATTGCCGCAAATGGTGGCTCTACAAAGTATTGACTTTAGGGAGGTGAATAGTTATGCACATTTACTTTTTCTGTCATTTTGCCCTATTTGTGGTTTGCTTCACAATATAAAAAAAAATTCTTTAAAGTTGTGGGCATTTTCTGTAAATTAAATGAGGCAAATCCTCAAACAATCCATGTTAATTCCAGGTTGTAAGTCAACAAAACATGAAAAATGCCAAGGGAATAGTTTTGCAAGGTACTGTATTTGACTTCATGGACTTAAAATGGTGTATTCATTTTCAAAGGAAAGATAAGCAAGGGTTCGCACCTGTTGAATCTGGTTAAAAGTGTGCCAGCAACCAGTGACATTGCTGACACTAAAAGGCCTTGGGACAGGGGGGAGCGTTTAGAGGCCAAGGCATGGAATTAAACATTTGCTTATCATGCTTGCTCTGGTACATCTTAGATACAAACTTTGAGACTAGATGGAAATCATCAATCTGGTCATTAGATACACAATGCTGTCCACACTGTTGAAATTATGTTCTGGACTTGTCCTAAACCATATTCCACATTCTCACAGGTTTGCAGTTATACACCGGTTGACTTGGGCAAACACATAATGACTGGGGGTTTCCGAAACTGTCATAAAACCTTCCAACGCCATCGTCTGTGATGTAAATAGCCAGCCAGTGTCCCTGGGGTGATTGCCCGGATGTGTATTAACAATCATAATTGATGCAACATCAAACTGGTCCACTAGGTTGTTGGTCGCATTCCAGCACATGAGTCCTAGATTAACATTTCTTAACCACACCAGTCAACTCTACGGTATTGTTCTCCCCGCCACTTGGTTATTGTTTTCTAATAGCAGTCAACTATGACTTGTCTCTGGTTCGACACTTCGATAAAGAGGTACATTTTTTTATAAACAACCAAATTAATTGTGTGGTGCAGTGATTGTCTGAACTGCATCTCAAGTCGTACATTCCCTGACTCAAGGATAGGTGCTGACCACATTCCACATCCAGTGCGCAGTTGAATGCGCAGTTCGCTCTTTTCCTTCCTGAAGCTAAGGCCAATTGGTAATATTCACGTACTGCTGACTCTGTCGTGTAATCTGGTTGTAACGGTTTGCTAGGAAATTGCTGACCATCTACATACATAGCCATGATCTCCAAAGTATAATGTTTGAAATAAAATATTTTTTGGGTGTAACTTCCTATTAAACTGTCATTGTCCACCAATCCATAGACAATACATTTTGGGAGGGGTCAATAAATAGTTTTTTCTGGATACAAACGTGACCCCCAGCCAGTAAACAAAATATCTTCATACACACTCTTTCAGTTGGATACTTGGCGGAGGTTGAGAGTAGCGCCCTGCAATAATTTGAAAATCAATTATATTTGTGTAGATGTATAGTGTTAAGAATGATAATGTGATAAAGGCGAATGTGATATGTTAATAATATTAATGTGATGAAGGCTAATGTGATATGATAATAATATTAATGTGAGAAAGGCTAATGTAATATGTTAAGGTTGATGTAGAAATTGAGGAGGAAGTGGAAGAAGAAAGGTGCCGAATAGAAATTAAGCTGTGACAGGCTGGGGAGGGGGAGTCATGTACTACAAGTGCTGGAGTAACAGGAAAAACAAATGTTATTGGTTAGAGGGGGGCTGACCTGGGATCCGTGCCTTATGAGCCGAGGCAAGACAATTAGGAATTTGAGTACACACGCCCTAGCGAGTAAGAAGGAATGTATATGTAGGGGGTAGAATAGGGACGGGGCGGGAACTAAAAAGGCTATAAAAACGCACCGAGGGGAAGGAACTTCAGACTTGTTGGTAAGCTTGTCTCCAGATATATCTGATTGTGTAATCAATAAAATCGTCTGATTATTGATTATAATATTGTTCTCTTCCTTATTGACTTCATCTCATCAACTTATTCGGGTGAAGCAGGTTTGGCTTCAACAATAGGGTGTTAAACCCTGCCAGAATATTAGTGAGGAATGGGCCATACCATTAATCTCGTTTTAATCCTAATATCTGTTCCAACAGTTTTTTTTTAATAAATGTTGAACTTGTTTTCCTAAGCTATTGTAACAACCAGTGTTGAGTTAATATTTTCAAGTTTTCTCGTGCTTCAAGTCATTTAATTCAAATGCGTTTTCACCGTAGGTAAAAGTCTTCCACGTGTGCGGGTATTGGAATTCTACCAAAGACACTTCCCAATCACCTCAATCTATAAATTTGGCAAATTTTGTGGTATAGCTCGAACTCAAATTGTTTGAATAGACATCCCAACGAGTTACTAGGCAGCGTGATGTAGAAACCTTAGTCACAAATCATAGTTTTATCCAGTTTGCATGTCAAGGACTTGTTCCGATGCTATCCAACTGTTGAATTTTTCAGGCCACCCAAGCCATTTCACAAGACTCATTTTCTTCCCTTTTTGTACTTTCACATCCAGAACTTCCAATTCAGTCATTTATGTTGTATGTAGGTACCCTCGGAATGCATTCTGTTATTCTAAAATATTCATCTGTGTACCCTTTTTCATAGACTTTGGTAAACACTCCTCTCAACTTTGAGAGTCTCACAGAATCTCCAACTCGGAATTTGTAACTTTGATTATAATTTCTCATAATTGTTTTTCCATACCGGTTCTTGTGAACTAGTCTAACATTTTCGTGACAAATGACAACAGGTGTATTTTAATAGACCCATGGTAGCTAAGGTTGTAACAATGAACTACATCTTAAATAACCCCAACATAGTGATGAGTACTGGCAGCTATGAGATGTGCCCTGTTTTGGGCCCAAATAAAACCTTTTTGAAAGATGGTCCATAAATTGCCATTAAAGACCATTTGATCAGTCACACCCACCTTAAACTTTTGGCCTTTGGAAAATTCACAAAATGCAACCTCCAGTATCTCAAATGTATCCACCAATCCGCCCATCTTCCAACTTCCACTCCTGTGCTAACATATCCTGGTGTAGTTGATGAATTCGGGCTAAACTCTGCATCCATTTCTTCTGCGCTGCCATGCTAATTGCATTTCCGCAGTCCATTTGTAATCTTTTGCCAACTCGCTAAGCAGCAGTAAAGCTGTTAGCTTTCAACAGTGTTTCACCCAAAATGTTGATTGCTGCACAATCTCCCATGGTTTGTAAGGTGTACATATTTATAACTGTCCTATCTATTGACCTGTCAAATTTGTCTAGTCTGGGTGATGGAAACATCAGATGGCAAAACAATAGACACTTGGCACTGAATTGGCCCTCAGCATGTACTAGTCAGCAGAATAAAGAGGGAGAGAAATTGGAGAAGAAGAACAGAAATAAGCAGAATATATTGTATCATTTGTAAGTGCAAAAGTGCGTGAGCGGGGACAAGAGAGGGATTGACAGAGATTAACTAATACTGTCAAGAGGAAAACACATTTACAGATTGAGAAAGGGTGGAAAGAGACATTATATACAGCCAAACAAGAGAAGAAAGGGATATATAGAGGGAAAATGAGAGAGGGATTGTGAGGAAGAGAGAAACTTGTGAAGGCAGAGAAAACAGAAAAGTCATAACACTCCAGATAAAATTCTACAATTCTCAAGCCATCCATGGCCCCTTGGGCACCAGCTCCACGTGTTGGTTTCCAAATATGTGAGCCATAATTACAGTGTTTTTAAAGTGATACAGAGTCATTTTAGGAGTAATTATAACCACACCCAGGCAGAGGGAAATACATTCCAGGCTTCTCTCCAGTGTTTACTACAGTAGTTTGCAGTCATCTAATCTTTATTTTTAGAAATGTCTGAACTGATATTCAGACAAAGCCATGCGTAAAAACAGGAAAGCACGGATACCCTGAAAAATTGATCTGACTGCAGTGTGGGATTGTTTCACTTGTGTGTGCTTGTTTTTGTATGGATAATCATGATTTTTAACAGTATTTCCTCAGTGGATTTTGGCTATTGATTATCTGGTTTAGTAATCCTGGTTTAGGTATTAAAATCCTACTCCAATAAGTCATTACCAACCAATAATCCAAAGGCAACACTTTGTGAAAATTTCACATTCTTAAAAGTTTTAAATATACTAGTGAGAGAAAGTAGGCATGAGAAACTTAACACAACACAGATGTACTAACTAACTTTTGAGCAGAGGTGTCTCATGCTGAATAAAGATGGCTCTCCCCTGACTTTCTGGTTGCATATCTTTTGTTCTTGGACATCACCGGAACAGGAAGCTAACAGTTGGTGCCGTGACGATCCGGATGATGGTTTGATTGATTAATCAAACCACTCTAAAAGAACAAGTCAGTAATATCAGCATGGGAATCCAGATAATCCACATCTGGAACAAAAGGAACACCAATGAATTTCACGTTTTAAGCAATGGGAATCTACGGTGAGGACACAAGACATATGTTGACACTGAAAGATGATGTTTTCTTAGTCTTGGTCCAAGAAAAAACACAAGCTACGAAATCTCCCTGTTGTGATGGAAATTAAGACCTAATATAGGCCACTCTTTTTTAAAGTGAGAAAACTTTGTTAGTCATTTCGAAGTCCTTGCTAGGCGGATAGCAGGTTGACGTGTGTGCAGTAGTTATTGTATAAAATTCGTATGATTGAAGTTAAAGAAAATAACGTGGTAGAGGGACTGCAGCCCTGACGTTGTAATTCATGTTAAAAATAATGGCGTGATAAGGATCAAGAACATTGATGCATGGAATCGAAATGGACAGAAAGAAAAATAAAGTTTTCCGGCTGAACAAGATGGATTCCGAGAGAGATGTATATGGACAGACGGAGCGTGTCGTACATACGAAGAGAAAAGAAAACGGGAAGTTGAGATGGCCGAGAGGCAACGGCCGTCGTAAGGCGGGAAAGGAGCCAAAGGAGCCAATGTGCGCAAATTCATTCGGTTTCACCACCAGGCGGACCGACAGGAGTCTCGAGATGGAGTTACTTTTATGGGATCCTGGAATTATGGACGATACTAGGAACTGACTTTCATAATCACTGATTCATAGAGTTCTTAAATGTTAATTTCCCAAAACGTGTCGTACCTAACCATTGAATGAAGCTGGAACTTATCAATGAAACCTGATCACCTTCCTCGGTAATAGCCAAGCTTAATTATTTAAATATTACATGTATTTTGAAAAGCACTTGATGGTATATAGCATGTTTTAATAGGCATTCGAAATAGCCTGTTTTGTTCATTCATGCTTTAACATGTTTTAATGGGTATTCAAGGAATAGCCTGTTTTTTGTTCTCTGTGTAATTTGGAGTCAAACGTATTTATTGCGTTGATGATAATGTTTAAAATTGTTAGGCCTTCATGGTCTAATGGCAATGTGGGTAGGCTTTCACAGGCCTACTACATGCTACATTTTGCTAGCACACGTGGGTACATCTGAAACCTACTGATGAATTAGAAATTGGTACAATGATTTTCTAATCTGGTAAAATAGTCTCATGGTTCAAAAGGTTAAAATATTGTGTTTTCTGTGTCCCCTGAAGACTGATTAGTTTCCACCAAGTTGGAATGCGTGTTTTCCCTCTTTCAATGCCTCGTCACAGGACGACTGATAAGAGAGAAACAATACACAAAGGGTAATTACTTTTTTAAATTAGGTAAAACACATGGCTTTCCATGTACACTGAATTTCGTTCTAATATGTTACAATTTGGTTTTAGACAAAAGATTGAGATTACAGTCTCATGTAAAATTAGGAAAAAGGGTGAAAAACAGCCAACGCGAGTTTATTACCCATGAAATGTGACGTTTTATCTTAAATGCTGAATTGAGTTTGGTTAAATAATATACTGTCTTTTTGTTTGTATTACAAATGATAACTGGAATAATACTTGTTTTAAAACAGATACCTGATACTTGTTAATGGAGTTTAAATTCTAAGATGGTAAATTGAGTAATGAACAAATAGGGTATTGATGTTAATAGTGTTCAAGGCCTACATTGAGTGTCCTCTGGATCACTAATTGTACCTTGACTCTAGTGACGTCATACATCTGTTTTCTGTCTCCATTGCCATTCTTAAGAGTTTTCTTAATTTCCACCCTAATTTTGAGTTGCTTTGTAGATCACATTTTTACAAACAGCTAAAATAATAGTAGATGAGTTGGACACTAAATCTAAATCTTCAGTTAACGAATGATGTCGACTAAATTGAAAGGATAGTCTGAGGACCATGTAAGATGTTTAATGTGTGGGAATTTAAATTCTGTGTACTTTAAACAAAAGATTTGGCCTTAATTGCCTAACTGCAGAGGGTAAATTCATGAGCTCCAGGAAGGGGGGCTCACCCCAAGGATGACCCCCCGCAAACCTCTCACATGGATTCATGGTAACCTATTACTTAGGGTTAATAATTAATGTTCAGACTGGTCTCAACTATGGTGTTTCACCAACACAAGCATAGTCAGTTTTGGGATAATCAAACATTAAGTAAAAGCTAAATATGTTTTTCTCTCAATTGCTTTAATGTTGAAATGTATGGTTTTGAAACCAACTGTAGTCAGGATAGAGACCAAAAAGTTAACCCCATTGTTAAAGATAGTCATTTTTATAAATAGAACCACAGTCGTGGTCAGAGAAAATGTACAAAAGTTTAGAATTTCGCTAACCGCCAGAGATTTGGAATAAAAGTTGGAGAATTTTACTTAAAATATAGAAGGTTAATCAAGACATTGTTTTTGTCACAAGGTAGTTTGGTCATTGCTTGTACAATTTTGGTGCTGTTGATATGCTAATATAATCACCCTGGTGGTTGCAGTCGGTTTATCACTGGAATTGGGCTAGAGGGTTTCTCTCCTACAATTTGGTTGTGCAGCTTATCCCCTAGTGGGCAAACCAAATTAGTTAGGCATATGCCAAGACACTACAGGAATGTATAAATACATGATAACCAAAATAAGAATTTGAGCGCTGTTTAGCTCTGTTAGAAACATTTGTTAATGGGTTATATGGTTTATAATTCCTTTGCACAATTGTGTTGCACGTTCCTTTGTGTTGCACATTCACGTCTTTGATGTTTTTAGTTACTGTTCATGTTTTTTAACATGTTTACTTTTGTTTTGATGAATGTACAGGATGCAATTCCTTATCGCATGGATTCCAGATCCATCCCTATTAACAATTCTCTATTTTTCTTGTCCGTCCCTAACAGATGTCCAGTGCGGGTTCAGGATGGCGCCTCCTGTTGCCGTATTCTCCGTGGTTCTGCTTTCACTCATGGCGTCACTTTCCATTGACTTAATGAAGTGAAAGCAGGGGGGATGCATGATATGATCACTGATTATGATTGGAAAGAGTTGAGCTTAGTGCTCAAAGCAAATCAAATTGGTACTTAGAAGGAGTTACATGATTTTTTAAAAATGTTTGCATGGTTATAACAGAGCATTGGCATCTGTTATGTTTCACATTTTGCATCTACAGTATGTTTTAATTGGTTTATTTGGAACTTGTCTGTTTGATGTAAGGTCTTACATTTTAATGGTGGAATATCATAGATGTAACAATTTGTTGATTTGGCTAAGCAAAGTCAAATCTGATGGGACAATGGAATCTCATTCTCGTTCTGGATGGGAAACAAAATTTGACATAGACTTTTATGAAAACTGAATAAGGTGTACACTTCACCCTTATGATGGAACTTCTGAGATCTACAAGTTTTCAGGACTGATCTACTGTCTTTGTTTTTGGTAGTTGACGGAACCATACCCAGAGGATGAAAGTCCGATGGACTGTTGAACCACACTAATGGTTGTTTTGCAGTTATACTTTCAACAGATCGGGAAATATCAACCCCTTTTCGGATGATACATCTCCTCACTGCCTGGACACAGACAACTGAGTGTGTGAGTACCAGCAACATGTTCTAGAAGGACTTCTTTAACAACACTTGTCGATACAGTTCCAAATCTTCCTGACCGCTCCCATGGCAGAAAGATGCCAGGGTCAGACCACTTGGTTTCACACTTGATATCTAGATGAATAATCAACATTCCTAACAATCAATAGTTTTCCTAAATGGACTGGCATTGTGATCTTCTATGTATGTTCATTCCTCACAAGAGGACTACATATGATCACTACCTTAACATCGATAATTGACACTTGTTTGTTTGTGAAGTTGCTAAATAGTCATAATTACAACAGCTATCCTGTAATGTTTAATAGTGCCGTATTCCTTTTCAAAGGTTGAAACTGTCACTAGTACATTCTTTGGAGTTGAGTGTTGTGTTTTGTTCAGGATATGTTGAGTTGTAGGTATGATGTTGATGCATGACTCATGATATCGACAAGGGGGGACTTTGATTGTTTAAAGGGTTTATTGGGAATGAACTATGCATTTCATGAATATGTCACGTTAGGTCTGTTTCTGTTGGACACAGGTTAGACTGATAATAGCCTGGGATTTGATGTGTATGATAAAAATTGATCACTATGGTCACTATGATTGCAATGCCATACAGTGCTATGAGTCAGGGCAAGCTGTGTCCACTCCATCTTATTTTCATTTAATTTAAGGAATAATAAAGCCTCATAGGCAAGATGATCCTTTTTATAATTTTTCTTTATTGTTTTTTAACAAAAGTGTTTGGACCATTTCAGTTCATTAGGAATTGGATTGTACTTTTATTTTTCTAGTTTTATCAACATGTAATGATTAATTAATACATGATTGAAGGGGGGGACTGAGAGAAAGTAGGCTTGAGAAACTTAAACGAACACAGATGTACTAACTAACTCTTGAGCAGACGTGTATGGATAAGACACGCGTCCTGTCCATACCTCCTGCTAGGAGTTGCCCATGTGACTGACACAGGCTTGAGTGATAGGACCATTGACCATATGCTGGAACATCCCATACAAGGGTCATTTAGGCCATTCTTATTGGAGGGTATTTGGCTGGGTTTGACCCTAGGCCGCCTCCCTTGTATTTATAAGTACTGTGGAACTTCCTGTATTCTTTGGAGAGAGAGTGGGAACTATGACCTGTTAACATCGACGTCTCATGCTATATAAAGATGGCTCTCCCCTGTCTTTCTGGTGTCATAACTTTTGTTCTTGGACATCACCAGAACAGGAAGCTAACACAAGCTAACAAAAATGCCTGAAGAATGTGTCTCTACCAGCTTTTATAATTTGCAATTCAGAATGATGTCACACTCTGAAGGATGAAAAGCTGGCCAATCAGTACTCAATAAATACCTTAAATTAAACCACAATTTGTGGTTTAATCGTGGTTAAATTAACACAGCTTTTTTTCATATAATGACTTCACACATACAGTAGGAAATCAATACTCCACACTTTTGCCAAGTGTGGATTAATTTGTTCTTGCCCATGTCCTTTCATTGGTGTTAGGGCTATTTCTTGGGTTTTGGTTAGCCTCAATGCTCCTTTATGCACATTACACACGAGTCAGTGGATGGTAATTCTCTTGGCACAATAAGCAGTTTATTTGCAAATAGAAAAACGCGTCAAATGCTTACAGAATAATCGTTTGAGGAGCCTCTAAAGTAAATTACATGAACAGCTCGTATTTATTATAGTTAAAAGGGGTGTGGCAAGATGCTGCCCATCAATCTTAGGTCGCAATTGTCCTTCCTGCCATAATGTTTACTGTTGTGTTTACCTAAAGGGACAACTGCCCCTACCTTCCCCCAAAAATCACATTCCTAAGGAACAAAGGACAGATACCCTTAATGGTTTAGCCAGTTGAGCAGATGGTCAGAGAACCTAATGATCCTCTGATATACAGATGTCTGTCACAACCAATGACCAGAGTTACATACCAGGTAATAGATAAGCAAACATGTCTCCAAAATACATTAGTTAAGAAATTGCCACAACAGAGTTCAGGTGGTGGATTAAGCATTGGTGTTTCCTTATTAGACCTCTTGCTGGATTTGTCTTTATGGCGTACTATGTCAGACAAAGTCCCCACTGGCGTTGATGCCTTCGGTCTGGCACTGGTGCTGTGTGTGATGGTAATTCCATTGATAAGAACTCTTAAAGGACTAAGTACAAAGACAAAATTATCTTGGCATAATTGGCGGTTTATTTGCAAATAGAGAGACTGGTAAAAAGCTTTTTTAGATAAGCAAAAAATGTTTGCTTGTCTATTACATAGTATGTAACTCTGGTCTTTGGTTGTGACACACATGTCTTTATTATACAGGGGATCATGAGATGTTCTGAATAGGGGTATCTGTCCTTTGTTCCTTAGGAATGTGATTGTGGGGGACGGTAGGGGCAGTTGTCCCTTTAGGTAAACACAACGGGGAACAATATGGCAGGATGCTGTAAGCCCTAACAGACTTGATGAGATTACCCATGTGGAGAAGGACAGTATGCCCTTTGTACCAGGCCTAGGTGGTAATAGAACAAAAGGAATGTATTCT
>JACXGJ010007142.1:0-31618 GCA_016801105.1 Esox niger | reverse complement strand
TAGAGGATTGAGAACACCTCTCTATTCATTTGTAATCAGCTGTTGGTTAATTAGGGAGCCTGTTCAAAGTGGCCTGAAGGGCCCTTGTGTAATTAACTAAGCCACTGGAAGCGGTGAGCAGGCGTTGACCCAAGGCGTCCCATCCAAGCGTCCGAGCGGCTGTCACACGTATGCCGTTGCGCCGGAAGAGGAGGTGGCCGCCAATCAATAATGATGATGAGGTGTTCGGTTTTCTCAGGGAAACGCGCACACAGGAACGTAAAACACACTGACGCTCGCCGAACACCAACGTGAGGCGTGCAGAGACGTGCTACCTTAAAAAAGTTCCTGAAAAAAACAACAACAATACAACCATACGCGTGTAAATTATTTTCTACCTTACATCACTTTCGTGTAAAAAAAGAGAAAAAAGCGCCAACATACATCAGAGAACAACATCCTACCTAAATGAACGACAGCCCCCCCAGTGCCCGCGTGTTGGAGCGGTTATTACACATCAAAGGCACTTGTTTGCTTTCCTGCCTCCCGACAATGTCTCTGGTAATTAAACGAGCGTGTGGAAATTTATGGTTTAATTATACAGGACTTGTTATGCATAGAAGATGACGGGGCCGAGCTGATACGGCCCATAAAAAGAAATAAATTCCATATATTTTTATTGGACCTCTGCAAGCGTGTGGGGCAGCACATTGCTTTTAGGTGTGTGTGTGTGTTAACGTGATTACGTTGCTTGCACACACTCATGTTTTCTCCTTCTCTTAACAGGCCAGTAGTGTAAAGGGTGAGTGGGTGAGAGAGAGAAAATACAAAAAGCCTGATGAATTGCAATCGATTGCCGCTGCTCCACCATATTGATCCTCACAGCTAAACCCAGCTGTGCATTCACTCAGCTCAAACACTTGCTTGGTTCTACATGCCTGTGTGTGTGTGTGTGTGTGTGTGTGTGTGTGTGTGTGTGTGTGTGTGTGGGGTTGTGTGAAACAGAAATGTGTGTGTGTGTGTGAGAAAGTAGGAGTGTGAGAGGTTCTTCAGATATATTTATAGAGCCAAGTCTATTAATATACAACTCAAAGATCAGTCCGAAGAAACAAGCCAAGAACACACACACTGACACACACCTCTTTCATATCACACATGCTACCTCTCTGTGTTCCCCTCTTTCAATGTCCTTCATTCGACTAGCTGACCTGTGGACTTTGACCTTTGAATCCGGTCAAAACCGACTTGACCCGATGTCGTTGAGTTGTCTGTCAGGAGGTAGTTTTCTTCGCTATTTATCGTGTTATAATGCCACAGCAGTTGTGATCTTTGTGTCTGTGGGTTTCCCAAATTTGAATGTCAAGTGCATTGTCATTGTCAAAGAGTGTTTGTTTACTTTTGTGTAAACGTGGTTGGAAGGAATGTTCTACTGTCCATCACTCACCCTTCAAGTATAACAACAATGTGATAGTTCACTAGGTCAAGGCAACTTACAAGTTATACATACATTGTCAATACACACACATGCATTTAATCTGCCTACATCAATGATATATGTGGCAACTGCCTCATTCACCTCCGGACGGACGTTTTCTCAAACTGGTGCGGATAAATCGGTACGATGAGCTGGAATGGCGCAGCAGCTATTTAAGGCTCTGTAGGTACTCGGCCATATGCTCCATTCTTCCGCTCGGGAGGGGCTGGCGTGGGTGGTTGGACCCGATGTGGAGGAAAAAACGGGAGAGAGAGAGGAGCGGGGGAGGGAGGTTAGGGGAAGAGGAGGTAGAGAGCGGAGGTGGTGGCGGTGGATTTATTTTAGGAGAACATACAGTATATATCACAAACATCTCCGGCCTAAATGTTAGTACTACAGATCATGTCTGGTTGCAAAGAATGTGTCAGAGAAAATGGATCGCTCTTCCTGTGTCTTTTACTTTCCCCATATTCAAGAAAGAGACGTTCCCTTCAGCGGTGAAAACATCTTGAAACAAACTACACACGGCTTTTTATTTCATCCTACACAGTCCTGTACAACTAACTCTCCTTAACTGGTGTTTCTAAACTGAGTGAATGGGAGTGATAGGGAGGTGCAGGGGAGGGAGGTGCAGGGGAGGGAGGTGCAGGGGAGGGAGGTGCAGGGAAGGGAGGTGCAGGGGAGGGAGGTGCAGGGGAGGGAGGTGCAGGGGAGGGAGGTGCAGGGAAGGGAGGTGCAGGGGAGGGAGGTGCAGGGGAGGGAGGGTGGGAGACGGGCCCAGATGTCAGCCTGATGTAGTGTGTCTGTGCTTCCCATCAGGGCAGGGAGGAGAGGAAGGAGGAAAGGGTTGTGCCGGGCGGCCAGACAGGCGTGCCCCTGCTCTCTCTTACGTTAGCCGCTCCAGAGGAGCCCGCGTCCCAGCATGCTCTCTGTCGGCTCCCCGTCTCTCTCTGACACGGTGGGCCTGGCAGTGGGCATTAGCATAATTGGCTTTTCTACATGACGAGACAGGCGAAATAATAATGTCGTTTTATTTACAACCCCCTCCCCCGACCCCCACACTTGTCCCGGTCCGAAGTGCCATCATACGCACCCCCCGTCCACCACCACCTCCTCCTCTCAATCTCGTCCCTCTCTCTCGCACTGTCGCCGGCGCGAGTCGGCTCGTGACGGGCTGCCAAGGCGGCGCAGGTCAAGCGATGGCTTTTTGATCAGCCCCTGTCCAAAGCCATCAGGCCTGAGAGGGCCTTAATGGAGTAGCGGGGGTGACAAACAGAATGTAGCGGACGGAATTCCACTGCTAGTTTCCCATTAGAGACCAGGGTAAACGGCCCCTCGCCCTCCTCTTGCTCCCGTTCCTCCTGCCGGGTTCCCTGTACGCCTCCCCCTCCCTGGTATGCTCCACCACCAGCCTAACTGACATGAGTGAAGGGGCCCGGGATTGGACATTAGCAGCGCAAATGACTACCGTGATTGGACTCCTCTTTCCAAAAATCACCTCAGATCAACTGAGAAATGTGTGTAAATAGAAGCGAGTCGGGAACAGATGGCGGAGTTACAGACTCTATACCAACTCTATCTCTCCTTCAGTCTCTTTCTCCCCCTCCTTCCCTCTCGTTTCATTGCTTTTCTGCCTTTCTTATCTGGTTTGTTTGGGTTTTGACAACAGCCAAATGGGGAGCCACCGGCCGGCCTGACGGATAGTTTTATTGATTTAACAGCAGGCTTTCAGGCAAAGATGGGGAAAACGTACCAACGAAGGGCTGGGCCGAGATGCCAAACTTTGAGAATAAATAATACCACTCTGAATCTACTCTCTTATAAGAACTCTGCTATTCATATGATTACATTACATTTGCTATAATTTCCCAAATTTTCTTCAAATGATGCATGGATTGGGTGTTACCTCCAGCTCTAACATTATGGTGACTGTACAAACTCATTCACCACAACACTGTCTCACCCCAATGTGTCTCTCCAACAAGACACATCTGGAAACCCCCTAACCTGGAGGAAAAAAAGAGCTTATTAGCTGATGTTCCTTATGAATCATGCTTACATTTGTCAAGAATATATAGCTGAATTATGAAGCATTCTGTGTAGTGTAACTAGAGAAAACGTATGTTCAGTGTTGTAGGGCTGAGGTGGCTTGATCTCGGCCGTTTGGGACTGCTAGGCCTCGGTCACTCGCTGGCCGTGCGACCGCCTGTCTCATTGACGACACGTCACCCCGGAGGGAAAGTGACTGGTGTTTTAATGTCCGCGCAGATGGCCCTGCTTTCAGCCATTAACCGCCCGGCAAACTCATCCACCAGTAGACAGCATGCCAAACCTCTGCCTCGATGCCGTCCTCACTTCTATATGACTATTATTGTTATTGATGAGGACTTTGAGTTTGTCACGTTCGATCTGGTTTCATGAATGGCCAAAATGCTGTTTTATTTTCATTTCCTTTTGCTGCTTTCATCCGCTTAGAAATTAATCATGTCAGAAAAAAAATCTACATTATGTTCCATAATTCTCTACCTAGGCCTAATCTTCCTAATCTAGATTTCATCATGAGATCCATATTCATGTTTTCTGAAGCTTCCATTCCACAACCGCGGTTTTACAGATGTTTTCCTGTCTATCTTTTGTCTGAAGGCTTTTGATTTCACTCTTTGTTGTTTCCATGACAACATGATAGGATAGGCATTGATTGACAGCTATCGTCAAAGGGCTCACTCATGTCCCATCGTTCACCATGCCCTGCCCCCCCCCCCCACCCGATGCGGCCTGTGTTTTGTCATTCACTCAGGGATATTTTTCCTCTTTCGTTCCTCCTTTCATTCCGGAGATTTGTGTCTCTGCCAGAATGCAGTGTTTGGTTTTTGGCACCGGTGATGTGGACATAGTGATTCACATGGGTAATTCACACGGGCTCACTGGAACAGATCAGAGGCTTGTGAGGACTGAATAGCCATTTTCCCGTCTTTATTTTCAATCACAAGTTGGTCGTTGGTGAGGGGGATGCTGGCATGATAATATCAGGGAAACGTGGTACAGTAGAGTTTGTACAGTATATAATACTAATCTGCTGTGTTGGGGGATTTTCAGAGTTTCAGGAACTGTCTCAGCTCCTGTCTGTCAGTGGGATTGAAACACAGCCAGGTTCTCCTGTGCTGCTCTCATTTCCAAATCCTGTCAGGAATCAGGAGAATGATGAGAATGAAGAGAGTACTGCATGTGGCTTGGGCGTATCAGTCACAGACAAACCTATAGACAACGATAGGGCTTTTCCTGACCGTACAGTGTTAAAAACGAACACACAAGAATATGTTTAAATAGCGCACACTTCTATGTGCAGCTGCTCTCCTTTTTACCCCTCCTATCTCTTCTCAGGCAGCAGTAAATGGTGCCGCCGTACATATATCAGGTATTATGTCCACTTAGATTATGAAGTGACAGGTTAGCGTGCTGTTGGAAGCCGACAGCGCATCGGTTTCATCAGGAAAGACTGATACTGGCATCTAGGAGACACATCTCCTCGTGGAAGGAGGAGATGGGGAGAACTGAGTAGCCCCACCCCCTCCACCTTAAATATCCTCTCCCTCCAGCCTCACCCACAAAACGTGCTTACAGTTTCTCTCCCTTCCAGTGGACCCAGTTACATTGGCTTTCCATTTCGTCTCCACTCTCATATCTCTTGCATTCAATTCAAACGAAATCCTGTCTCTTGTTTTATAATGTAATTTTTTTAGTGCGTTGTGTCAAGAAAAATGAATATCTAACACCTTGAGCTCAATGATGCAACCGTTTAGCTTGCAGACTTTATTTAGGGGCACTGGTGCTCAAAGCGAAATGAAGGATTCTAGGCTCCATAGCTGCTAAATATTTTTTCTTGATGTTCTGCTCTTACATTTCATTGCGTTTGCCTTTTCAACTTAGGCACACACTTGGTCCAACAAAGAACTCTGACGCCATTGAATGACATGTGTCCATTTCCTGTCAATCACAGCGAAGACACTCCACTATTTTACTTTGTAGTGTCAGAAATGACTTGATAGTTTTATTACTCTGGTGTTTTTAATACAGTCGTATTCATTTACTCTGTGAGGGTGACCTTCGGCACATGAGTGCGGGTAAAGGAGATGCTGCCATGTCCCAGGATGAATGTTTTGTTTGCCTCCCTGATGACGGTTTGCGTAAGCTCACCATGTGAATAACTAAATAAAATGAAGTTCCCTGGATGTGAGAGGGACTGTGTAGAAGATAACACATGGGGGAGAAGCAGAGGAGGAGAGTCCAGCACCTGGTTGACAAGGCCAAGCAGTTAGCGATATCCTGGGGAACACGAGGCAGTGGAAAAGGGAGTTAAGAAGGGCAACTGGCTGGCATATTTTTTGTGAGCTTTCTCTAGGATATTTTTTAACCACTGACACTGAGAGACACACGCAGATAAAAGCCTATATTCCCTGCCACAGAGTGTTCATCACATTGTTTTGTCAGTGGTCCTGTTAGTGTGCTGTAAATCTTTTATTTTGCTTTGCTGACCTCCTTTTTATCTCCCCCTATCTCTTCTCCAGCTTACGCACCCGAGGATGAGTTTAAGGCAGGAGCGGTGGATGAGGAACACCTGCAGGATGACGGGCTGTCACTGAACGGGGAGGATACTGAGTTCCTTTGCAATGAGGAAGAGGATGGCGGCCAAGCGCCCGGATACCGGGACTCTCCACTCAGCAACGGCACCAACCCTGACGCTGGCTACGGCTCCCCGCTCAGCGATGCCAGCGACCGGCTCACGGACTTCAAGAGCACCTCCTCCAGGGACGGCCAGGAGAGGGAGGAAGCCCCCCTCCCCGCCGGTCCGAACAATGGCCTTTCCTTAAGGGACAGCCTGGCTCAGATGAAAGCTGTCTATGCAAACCTGATCTCAGATGCTTCCTGGTCCAGCATTGCAATGGACATCATGAAAGCCAAGCCGGCTGCCACTGGCTCCATCCCTACCGCCCCCAACCCCCCCCCACACAACAACAACAACAACCCCAGTGAGAACGGCAATGCTAGCAACCATCACCATAATGGCAGAAGCAGCACCACCATCTTTAACCACCACACGAGCGGTGGCAGCTCCAACAGCAACACAGCTACCTCTATTGGTAGCAACGGTGGCGGTGGGGGCGGTGGTGGCTCTAGTAACGGTGGGGCTGTTGCATATGATTGGCACCAGGCGGCCCTGGCTAAGACCCTCCAGCATACCCCTTACCAACTGCTGCCTGAGCCCAGCCTGTTCAGCACAGTGCAGCTCTACCGACAGAACAACAAACTCTACGGCTCCGTGTTCACCGGCGCCAGCAAGTTCCGCTGCAAAGACTGCAGTGGTGCCTATGACACGCTGGTGGGGCTCACGGTCCACATGAATGAGTCTGGTCACTACCGCGATGACAACAAGGAGAAGGAGGAGGAGCGGGGTAAGCGTTGGTCCAAGCCCCGCAAGCGTTCCCTGATGGAGATGGAAGGCAAGGAGGATGCTCAGAAGGTGCTTAAATGCATGTACTGTGGCCACTCCTTCGAATCTCTGCAGGACCTGAGCGTCCACATGATCAAGACCAAGCATTACCAGAAAGTGCCTCTGAAAGAACCGGTGCCGGCCCTGGCCACTAAACTTTTGCCCTCTGCCAAAAAACGAGCCCTTCAGGATGCCCTGTTGTCCCCGTGCTCGCCAGACTCAGTCCACGGTGGTAGTGGTAGCCATGTGTCCCAGGGTGATGCAGGGAAAGACCCCAAGTCCACATCGAACCCCTACGTCACACCCAACAATCGTTATGGCTATCAGAATGGTGCCAGTTACACATGGCAGTTTGAGGCTCGCAAAGCCCAGATCCTGAAGTGCATGGAGTGCGGGAGCTCCCACGATACACTGCAACAGCTCACCGCCCACATGATGGTCACCGGCCACTTCCTTAAGGTCACCAACTCTGCCTCAAAGAAAGGCAAGCAGCTGGTCTTTGACCCAGTGGTAGAGGAGAAGATTCAATCCATCCCTTTACCACCCACCACCACAAGGTTGCCTGTCCCCAGCCTCAAGTCTCAACCTGTCTCACCAGCACTCTCTACTAGTTCTGATGAAAAGAGAGAAACAGAGGATGAGAGGATGGAAGCAAGCGTGCCCGGAATAAAGAAGATTAAAGAGGAGAAAGAAGAGCCGGATGAGAAGACCGAGGTGGACACTGGATCGTACAAGTACCTGAGAGAGGAGGACCTGGAGGAGACTCCTAAAGGAGGCTTGGACATCCTTAAGTCTCTGGAGAACACGGTCTCCAGTGCCATCAGCAAGGCTCAGACAGGCACCCCTCAGTGGGGCGGTGGCTACCCCAGCATCCACGCCGCCTATCAGCTCCAGGGCCACATGAAGTCCTCGTCCTCTGCAATGCACTCCTCAGTCCAGAGCGTGCAGATCCAGCCGGTGTTCAACAGCGGTATCCGCGGCCTGGTGAGCCAGGACCCAGGCTCAGTGATGCACTCGCCCAGGAGCCCCACTTCTCCTCTTTCTCTCAGGAGCAACGTCACTGCCATGGAAGAGCTGGTGGAGAAGGTCACAGGGAAAGCAGCTGCTGCGGTGAAGAAGGAGAAAGATGAGAAGATGGTGAGCTTTGATCGCCACAGGTCAGCGTCCCTGGTCAAGTCCCCCTCTCCTGTACAGAAAGAGCCGAGGGACCACCACTCGGCACCCAACGACCTCACCATTGGGAAGGCCCTTGTTAGGAACAGTAGTCCCGGAGGTGTGGAGTCGGAGCCGGTTTGTAAGAAGGAGCCCAAGGAGCGCTTGGTAGATAATCACAACAGCCATTCAAAGAACAGCCCAGAGGCCCGCAAGTCACCCCTCACAAATGGCACCAACAGCCTGGGCATCATCACCGATCACTCACCCGAGAGGCCTTTCATCAACCCGCTTAGCGCACTTCAGTCAATCATGAACACCCACCTGGGCAAGGCCACCAAGCCCGTCAGCCCGACGGGTGACCCGCTGGCCATGCTCTATAAGATTAGTAACAGCAGGATGGAGAAACCGGCCTTTAACCAGACTCAGGCCAAGCCAGCGGAGCCCATCAACCGCTACTACCAGTACGAGAGCAATGACCAGCCTATTGACCTTAGGAAGTCCAAAAACACTAACACCAATGGCAGCAGCTGCAGCACTGTCTTAAACAGCCACAGCGGTGTTAATGGTCACAAACCCATCATGTCGAGCCTAACTCTGTCAGAGGTTTCTTCTCCCTTGAGAGAGAATGCTTTGATGGACATATCAGACATGGTAAAGAACCTTACAGGGAGGCTCACGCCCAAGTCCTCCACCCCGTCTTCCATCTCAGAGAAGTCCGACGCAGACGGAAGCGCATTCGAGGATGCTCTGGAAGATCTATCACCAGTCCAGAAGAGGAAAGGTCGGCAGTCTAATTGGAACCCTCAGCACCTCCTCATCCTCCAGGCACAGTTCTGCTCCAGCTTGCGGGAGACCCCGGAGGGTCGCTATGCCATGACAGATCTCGGCCCCCAAGAGAGGGTCCACATCTGCAAGTTCACTGGCCTCTCCATGACCACCATCTCTCACTGGCTGGCCAACGTCAAGTACCAGCTCCGAAGGACTGGCGGGACCAAGTTCTTGAAGAACATGGACTCATGCCAGCCCGTGTTCCTCTGCGGAGACTGTGCTTCCCAATTCAGGACTGCCTCTGCGTACATTGGTCACCTGGAGTCTCACCTGGGCTTCAGCTTAAAGGACTTGTCCAAGCTGTCCAATGAGCACCTACGGGAGCAGCAGGCTGCCTCCAAGGTGATCACAGACAAAATGACTTTTGGCAGCACCCTGGCATCCCTGACTGCGCCAGAGGATGACACTGGCTCAGTTTATCAGTGCAGGCTTTGCAATCGGACATTTGTCAGCAAGCATGCTGTCAAACTTCACCTCAGCAAAACCCATGGCAAGTCACCAGAGGATCACCTGGTATACGTCACTGCTCTCGAGAAGCTGGAGAAGTAGTGAAAAGGTCTGGAGCTGCAGAAAGGGACAAATGAATATATAGAAAGACGGCTGTGTAACTGACCAGAATTTCATTGCACTAAAATAACATTGTTAACAGTTTCTGCACTGGGCCGAACTGAGCCGCCAGAAATCAGTCTTATTTTTTTTGTTGTGATACTGCCTGACTGGACCATGTCTTTTCACATTAATTTGACTTTGGTTTTTGTTTTTATTTCGCCAAGCTTTTTAACACTTATTTTGTAATGTATTTATATGCTATTTGTCTGATCTGTGCATGTATTTTAGTGAACCAAGGTTAAACACAAGTTTTTAATCTTTTCATGACAAAAAAAACAACTACTGTTTCAATGGTGACTAAAGTGGTGACTGAAAAATTAAGTAGGGGATAAATAAAACTGTACAATACTTGATATGAAGGTGAAGATTTATTGTATACACCAAAAGATGGGAGAACCCCTTGAAAGACTGAAGTAGCACCTTATAGACATTAAACATTTTATTTGTAAAGAAAACATGTTTTAAGATATTCTACATTTGTCTAAATTAGTTACATTTTAAAGATTTTTTTTATCTCTCAGTTTTTGTCGAACTGCAGCATCATTGATAAAGAATGGCCTGCTCAGAAATCTGTCAGTGTATTCAAAAGAAACAGACCATGTAAACATTTGGAGTAATTGAAATGCTGCTTCTGGTTACAAATCAATCAGTGAAAATGAATGGCCGTACAGTATGCAAGTTTGGTCAAATATATTTTTTTTCCTTGATGTGAAGTATCAGTTATAGTAATTTTCCAATTGTATGGTTTGTTACAAGTTTCTCTTTTTAAATGTTGCCGCTTCAAAATTCAACCATTTAAAAAAAACAGTCCGTTACATGTAAATGACTCGCAGTGAAATGTCAAACTCCATAAGACATCTTGCCATTTGCAACAGCTTAACATTCTTTGTACTTCAAGGTGTGTGCATTCTTTAACTTTTATATTGTCATTTTATATACAAAAATAATAAAAAATAAAAACAAATTATGTACATAGATATATACTGTAGAGCCACATGTCCTTTTTTAAGAAATACAAATTTAGCTTATTTGGCTTGATTTACAGAAATGGTTTTAATTATATTTGCATCCAATTTGATGCATGATACAGTGTGAAAAATAATTAAGCGATGCACAATGACTATACATTTCAATGTTTTATCAATGATATTGTAAAAAAATCTTTCTAGCACCAATTAGTTTGTTTAATTTTTTTTCTCAATTGTAAAATAAATCTCAAAGCAGTTCTTGTTAACAGTCATGCACTCGTGGTTGTGTGTTATTTGCACAGACACATGGTTGACAAACTGGGGCTACCTTCCATAGATCCGAGCGCTCCTGTTTCTCTGTCTTATTGAAGAAAAACTCTTACAGATGCTCAGATGAAACACAGTAAATCCTCATCTAGCACAACATTCAGTGTTTGCTAGGTGATATAAGATTCAAACGGTTTTGAGGTGGCCTTTACATGATTAATACTCCACAAAAGAAAATCAGGTTATGTTTATATTGATGTAACCAAAAGTCTTGAATTTCTTTTTAGTTGCACCAGGGACAGGGAGTGTCGTCATATAAGGATGATGATAATGATAAGCTGTAAGGGTGGTTATTGTGCTGTGAGCCCCATGCTAGGCTTGTGACTGACCTTTGGAGTGTTTGAACTGAAAGCATCAGTGTTGCCTTCATGACGGGAATGAATGTGCATGTGCCTATCTTCCTGGAAAGGCTAGTCAGATGGGTGTCTGTTCCATTTGATCCCGACCACTGATGGAACAGCGCGTTGAGTAATACAATTATTTAGAGATTTTTATTTTACACTGAAAAACACAGAAAACACAGTTTTTCTTGAAACTGTTCAGATATACCCTGTGTACAAACTGGAATACAGGGGACAAAAATGTGAATCATAGTATCCTGTGACCTTTTTTTGACCTATGCTGTGGTTAAACTGTCTCAAGATTTGTTCCCCTAGCCCGGGGCTGCTCAAGACTGTGTGGAGACCAACTATCCTGTAGTTTTTATCTAGTTGTGACTAACCAGATTAATCTGTTTCATCTTGCCAATTATTAGTAAACAGGTGTGTCAAATTCCTGTTGTAGAGTGACCCTATGGGAGGATCGCTGTGAGGGTCAGGGTTGGTCTACCTTGCTGTAGATAAACCGCACCATCAAGATTTGATCTATCTCAGCACTTCTCAAACATTTCCTCAGGGGAGCAGCAGACATTTCACTTTTTGTTATAGGTCATCTGATCCACCGAATCAACGAGATGTAGAAAGTTGACAAATGTAATCGAGTATGCTAGCTCTGGTCAAGAATAAGTTCAAGAATAAGGAATGACTGGCGGTCCCTGAGGAGAGGTTTGAGAACCCCTGATCTATCATGACCTATGACCTGTCATACTTTAGAGTTGTAATCAGACATGGTGGACTTTACAGTCACAGCATGATTGACGTGCTACATGCAATGTTCACGCATTAGTGGGTGAATGCTGTTGACTCCATTCCTATACCTTTACAGTCTCAATGCATTGAATAGAGCCTCACGTCAGATTGAACACTTTGTACGAGCCGATGGGCACATCAGCTCTACCAAGGCTCCCATTCGTGTGTAGTATTGCTGTTCATGTGTAGACTGCTCTGCCTATCGCTGTCGAATGCACCCGCCAACACACACTGAGGCACATTAATAAGTGCAGTATTTGTGCAAATGACACACCTTTTTGATACAGCTGCACCTTAGTCTACATGGATTCAATGACAAAGAAAAACACGGAGAGTGAAGATTAACCAGAATGAGAGCACGGTTTCCCCGGAAGGGATATCGGGAGTTTGGTTATAAAACAAACAGAGCAGATAAACAAGAAACACTTTGAGGATATCATGTTCAATGCTCACGAGAAATAAGAAGGGGTGGGGGGTTCTGAGGTTAGTCGGCTTTAATATCCCGACAGCTAAACCTGTAATATTCGCTCTGCAGTCAGATGGATGTCTGTGGAGCAGATAGACTCTCTCCCTGCTTTGTTAGAGATCAGCCCACTGTTTCCTGTGCGTATTCTATGTAAATGACATGCGATAATCGCAGCGCAGGACACAATGCTGGTTCCTGCGGTGCGAACGGAAACCGAGGGTAGATAAACGCAGGCTGGGCAGATTTGCATAGCTTTTGTGTGTTTTGGGGCGTGCAGAAACGTGCGCCCTGAGGATTCGTAGGGATTTCCTCGAGGTTCTGTATTAGCAACTGCGGCTTCCTCCCAGGAATCAGACCATTATGAACACGAGCCGGAGGAAGGTGCAGAGAGGGGATGAATGGAACATCAACATTTTACCTGGGATTTATTTCTGGTCTGTCTCTGCTCAAACAAAATATGAGTAAAGAACAAGCTCTCCCAATTCTAGATACTTCAGCATGCAGTGAAAAATCCTCTAATTGTAGTGTGTAAGATCTGACCTATGACCTCAGATCTCTGGAGTTAAATAAAAGACTGTGTTTCCTGGGTGACCTTATCTGATGCCTTACAGGAGCATTAAACCTATTCAGTGTGTTTTAGAAAACTAAGCCCTAGGTTTGTATTTTGCACATTGCGTACAGACACAAGTATTTTTTGGGTCACATGTCTGTAAAGTGGTACTGGTTATCAGAATAACTCCTGAAACAAATACAAGCAACAGCAGTGAAACACAGCATTGGGTCCCTACAGCCTTGAACTCGGCACGCTCCAACACGCTCTTTAATGCCCCAGTAAATATACACAAATACCGAACAAACAATGCCTGATAAGACTATCAAAACGATATAACCAACACAAAGAAATCTGAAGCCAACACGGGACAATGAGTTTTTCTGCGGCTGTGTTATGCTCCGATCTTGTCAGCGTGGCATTTGGAAGTTTGAGTATATAACTTGGCTAAACGATGTCACTTCTCTCCATCCCCTTTAAATTCTTTCTGTCTGATATTGTCCACTGCTTCGAGTAAGAAACAGCACACCATGTATGTAATCTGCTCGACGGGATAAATTCAAATGTTCTATTATACATTTTGAAATTCATGGTGTAAGACTCCTCTCTCCAGTTCCGTTTGCCACGCAGAGGTCAAAGTCCCTGCTTCAGTGATCATTCTTCAGTATCCGTCCATTGATTCACCCTGAACAATCTCCCAAGTGTTTCATGGTGTTGTAACCTGACTCACTCCATCAGGTTGAATCTACACTGATGTTTCGGCTGGATGAAATTAATATCTGTAGGTTGCCACTGAGGCGCCCTTGAAAAATGCCACATTAGTGTTGAGAACAGTGCGGTTGTTTTAGATGGGCAACTGGGGGGCTTTTCATCAAAGCGAGGTTACATCAGCGTAGGAGGGAGATGTGACAGAGTTGTCTTTACAGAATGATGGGGCTGACACATGCAGCTATAACAGATGTTTGACACAATCTCTGTACGTCGTGTCTTTTCTTACCATCTCTCAGTCTGCGTGGATGGGGACTGCAGGTGTGTATCACCAAGCCCATTCATCCATCACATGCCCAGACAAAACGCCTGAGATGAAATTATTCTCCATCTTGGGGATGAGGGGGGATTTTTATTTTATTTAGGAAACACCCTTGCTCTCCGCTAACATCTCTCCATTCATTGTCAACTAGAGGTTGATTCTTCCAACATGGAAGAAGGGACATTTGATATATTTTGTGTATTTTTCTTAAATTTGTACTCTTCTTCCTTGAAATACTAAAAGTACGATTGCAAAACAAGAACAACAGAAATGTTCCTTTTCATATTGTACTTTAGGATTTTGTTAAAAAATATTGTTAAAACTCTAATTTATTGAATTTTAGGGGATGATAATAATTGTAGATGATCACCACAGTATTGGTGCCTGGGCACATATTGTTGGACAGGACATGTATAAAACATGTACATTTTTAATGATGCGTTTCCCATTGTCTGTAGTGTGTGTAGGGTTTAGTTATTGACCTCTTGAGAGATCTTTGAATATGAGCTGCATCATGTCCCTGTCGCTTCCTATTTTCTATCAAAGAGGTCAACGTAGAAAATGACTCAAAACCAATTTGTGTTACAAAAAGACTCTTGAGAAAACACTGCTCTTGGTATTTTGTTTGATATGCACAGAGACACTTATCCATCCGCTCACGTCACCACATCGCGAATAGAAAAGGGCTCCTGAAATCGCCTCTGTATCATTGAGATATGATGCTGGTTGATTTTGATCATTGACATTTGCTTTTTCATGCATTCCGAAAACAACAGCCTCCCTTCCATTAAGGAATTATTCAAATGACCTTCAACAATGCATGTTCTCCTACAGTTTTGTTGTGGGAATATGAGAACGCATACTGACATCTCAATTACTTATGCAAGACTCAGACTAGGCCCAGTGGAGGCAATCACCGTGTGTTCAGTCCTCAGTCACTCCGAATAAAAGTGGCGCGCGGACAGACACACATAATTCAGACAAGTCAGACAGGATTTGCATACAAAGAAAAAAAAAAGAGAGAGAGACAGAGCATTAATAAAAAATACAGCCCTCTTGAGCGGGAAGACATGGTGGAGTGTGTGTTTGTGTGTGAGAAAAGCTGGGCTGAATTGATAAAAAAAGGGCCCGATGTGTCATGTTGTATATGTGGACTTCCTCAGCCATCGCTAACACCTAGCCGATAGTGGACCAGACAGTCGTCGTCCGTCTTTATCCCTCCCCGAAAAAGTCCCCCCCCAACCCCAGAAGTGACACATCGTCTAACGTGTGCTGATGCGGGTGGAGGGGCGCGGGATGAAGGGTGGATGAGAGGGCAGGCGGGAGGGTGGAGGGCGGCTACCCAGAGTCACGTCATTAGCGCGTGCGGAGGGAGACGCAGGGGCCTCCCTGACACATGTCACGGACAGCAAGCCCGAGCCCACGTATGAACCTGACACGCTGCGCATAATTTATCCGGTGACACGATCTGCATGCCGAGATGTTGATCTGTCGGGGTTTGGTTTGGACATGGGCGCTGGCAGGGAAGATCGAGGAGGTTATTATGCAGGTGGTGTTGGGGGAGGGGGAGGGTTGGCAGGAGGGCATCTTAGTACTGTAGCTATTGCACACTGAAGTGGGGACACATTTCTCATGTCCACTGAGAAGCGACATACACAAACGAGCACAGCGGCACAGAAGGTACACACCCACGCGTGCACACGTGCGCTCACACGCATTTATGTTCTACTATTGTTGTGGGGACCTCAAAATGTATTCCTATTCTAAATCATATTTTCCCTAGCCGAAACTCTTATCCCTAACCTCCCCGAAAAGTATCTCTTTTACCCTAAACCAAACCGATGAGCCTTATATAGCCCCTTTCTTCATAAGGAGTTGCGGAATATAAACTTTTCTCATTAAAACTGCCTTTGTGGGTATTTTTGGTAACCAGTTTGTATAGTGAAACAAACATTTGGAATACATTATTTGAATCCACAGACAAAATGTATTTTCAATTTAAATTCCAGCCAGCTGAAGGTCAAAACAGCAAGGCTGCACAAGACTGCTGACAGAGCAGTACCTTGCTAGCTTCTTTGTATCCTGTAGGCCTGCAATCTGAATACCACGTGTTGTCAGCCTGTGTACATGGCCCGGGCTGCAAAAAACACTGCAAGTCTGAACTCATGAAGGCTGTTCAGACATGACATGAGGGGCTGGAATTTCCATTCCATATCAGAAAAGGCCTGCTCTGTGTAGCAGTCAAATAAATAAAACTCTAAAACCGGGCAATCTCCACAAGGCCTAGAATCTACCACACCAGAAATACTGAAGAAGTCCGTTGCAGCACGTCCCACGTGAGAGACAAAATGTTGTATTATAATCAGTTTTAAAGTATTTAAGTTGAATTAATGATATCTTGATTAAACACTATCTAATAATCTTTATGATTCAAATGATGACTTTAAACGCGGAAAAACTCAGTTTTGGCTCTTTACTTGAATTTATACAAAGAACTCTACAGTGATATCTATTGTGATGAACATTGAAAAGTTCATCACAATAGATAGATTCTGTATAAGTAGAGATACTGCATTTGGGATTTCTCTATTGGCAAGCAGGGTAGGAAACTGACACCCACTTCCCGCCAAATGAGGGTAATTTTTTGCTTTGGCACATAGATTTGCCAAAACTTCCCGTCACTGTGGCGGATAGACATTAGCCAAAAAGACGGATCAGAAAATACCTCCCAAAGTGTGTTAATCCTAAATAAACACAAATCCACTCCAATGAATCCATCCAGATTCTCCCTGACACTCTGATTGGACATTCAACTATGTATATCAGGAGTGCATCGCTTGGTTGGGTGCAAAGAGCGTTGACTCAAAATCTATCAGCGCATTGCAAAACAAGGTTCTGCTCTACGTAAGGGATAAACATTTGGCTTTCTTCCTAGCTACCTTGATGGTGGAAATGTGGCGTTATATTCCTGGGATAAAAAGGCCAGCAGCGGAAAAACTAACATCAGTCAAAGATAAGAAGAAACGTTTACTTTCTGAAAAGTGGCGACTGCATGAAAGGCGCGGGTTTGGCTCAGGGGTCTCAAACCAGTTCCACGGAGGGCCGAGTGTCTGCAGGTTTATGGTTTTTCCTATAAATTGGTTCCCAGTTCAGACCTAAACAACCAGGTGAGGGTAGAAACTAACCAATGAGTGACCTAATTAATCAATCAAGTACAAGGTGAGAGCAAAAACCCGCAGACACTCGGCCCTCCATGGAACCGGTTTGACACCCCTGGGCTAATGTATAATGAACAAAAAGAAAATGTACTGTTAGCACTGTCATCAACATTCATCGGACAAATAGCAGACAAACAAATGTATGTATATATATATATATATATATATATATATATATATATATATATATATATATATATATAAATAAAATACATTTTTTGTCAGATTTGTTTGAAATACAAGATTTTGAAACACATCCATGTGTTAGTTTTCTGTCATTTATTTTGAGTAGAAAATGTATCTGGTAAAACGATGAGTGGCTGGTAAAATTTGGGAACCAAAAATTTAATTTCCTACCCTGTTGGCATGTCAAAAGATAAGCTATACCCTCTTTGCCAACTGCTTGTCCCATTCTGGGTCTCATCTTTGGACTCCACTGCCTACGTTTTATGTAGTTATACATTTTTATTACATGCAAGATTGTGAAGAGCATAATTTGTGTCCTATGAACCTATAAACATTCTCAAAAATGCCTAAATGCTGTGAACACACAAGTATACTAATATTTCAAAAGCTCAAAAGTTTGCATACCCTTTGAGAATTGGTAATGTATGTACCATTTGTAAAGAAAACATGAGTGAGCAGGCAAAGCACGTCTTTCATTTCTAATGGGATTCAATTGTAGGTCATAACAGAATGGCATAATCATAAAAGAAAACATGGCAACAAAGAAATAAATGAACTGACCCCTGTTCAAACATCTGTATACCCTTAGTTCTTAATACTGTGTATGCCCCCTTTAGCATCAAAGACAGTGTGCAGTATTTTGTAATAGTTGTGTATGAGGCCTTTGAATTCTTGCAGGTGGTCTCGACAAAATGCCTCCAGGTCATGCAAAGTCTTTGGTCATCTTGCATGAACCGCATGTTTGAGATCCCCCCCTGTTTGGCTTGATAATATTAAGTTCAGGAGACTGTGATGGCCATTCCAGAGCCTTCAACCTTTTTCTGCTTTAACCACTAGAGGGTCAACTTGGCTTTGTGCTTAGGGTAATTGTTGTGCTGGGAAGTCCAAGAGCGTCCCATGCGCATTTTTCGTGCAGAAGAATGCAAATTGTCTGTTAGAATTTTCTGATAACATGCTGATAACATCATCTTGCCATACATTTTTACAAGATTCCCTGTGCCTTCAGAGTTCACACCTCCAAAACATCAGTGAGCCACCACCATGCTTCATAGTGGGGATGGTATTCTGTTCACAATAGGCCTTAATGACACCTCTCCAAACATAGTGCTTATGGTTGTGACCATAAAACTCTATTTTCTTCTCATCACTCCAAATTAGTGTGCCAGAAGCTTTAAGGTGTGTCAAGGTGTTGTTGGGCATATTTTAACTGGGCTTTTTTGTGGCAGTGGTGCAGCAAAGGCTTCTTTCTGGCAATTGTGCTCCTTGAAACAACCACACCGTCTTTTTCTAAAGTAGCAAGTGGCTTCTGGTAGCTTTGTCTGAAATCTTTCTTGTTCTACCTGGCCTTGGCTTGGCATCAAAAGATCCCTGAGTTTCCACTTCTTAATAAATGACTGAACAGTACTGACTGGCATTTGCAAGGCTACGGATATCTTTTTATATCCTTTATCATTGTTATAAAGTTCCATCATCTTGTTCACGCAGGTCTTTTGACAGTTCTTTTCTGCTCCCCATATATCATTATCTATCCTGCTCAGTGCAACCATGTGAGAGCTAACAAACTCATTGACTATTTATACACTAATTGCAGTTTAATAAGCCACAGGTGAGGGAAATTCAGCTTTAAATGCTATTTTCACCTTTGTGTGTCACTTTGTTTGTCTGTAACAAGGCCAAATATTCAAGGGTGTGAAAAATGTTGATAAGGGCCATTTGGGTTATCATTATGATTTAAAAATTAGCCAAACAATAATGTGGTAATAAATGGGTTCATATGATCACTATCCTTAAATACAAGACAGTTTTTTTGCATGAACAGTCAAATTTGCAAAATCAGTGCCAACATTTCACAATTTCTGTCAGGATGTGCAAACCTATAAGCACATTGGTATAAAATCTTTTTCAACAGACTTCCAGACTATCTAACCAATAATAAAAAAAAAGAAATTCCTACCAAACAAGATCATTGTATTCGCAGCAAGGAAACTATCCCCCCCATTGTTAAAAGTATGTAAATTGGTTCCCCTGAAAAATAACAATTTGCAAAAGATACAAAAGATGCTCCCCCATATCAAACTACCTGCATACATATTTAAAAAGGCTTTTTTTAAATTAAAAATATTTAGCTAGTTAATTAGCACTACTGTCAACTCCGGCTATGTTTGTGTGGCTTAGATATTGGACTGGGTCCTAATCACATTGATAATAGGAAATGAAACGTCAACAGATGAGCTAATGTCAAAAGCATTACAGTCAATATCTACCCATCAAACCAGCAAGCCTAGCCAGCTAGCTTAGACGATACAAATATTGAATCACAATAGATTTAAATTGCACCTAGAGACAAATGACATTTAGCTGGTTCCACAGTTGTAAAAATACAAAACATATTAGATTCCTCTTGCTACCTATCATGTTTGTCTTCTTTACTGGCAGCATTCGATACATTTTCCACAACTTCTCCCGGACTGCAAGTACTACCCTTCGTTGTCAGGAGTAACACTGGCAATGTTCGCGCTAAACACCAACGTCTTTCCTAAAGGAAATAGTTTATGAAACCAAGACCACTGCCTGTCTGCCAGGAATTACTTCACAACACACAGTCATCATGATGGAAATCATACAAGCAGGCTCTGCAAAGTCTTTAGAATATATTTTTTCAGTTAAACTTTATTCCGCATATAAAAATAATTAGAGTACAGGACATCGGGTCCTCAATGGTAGAAACAGGCTTGATTCTCAGTCATCCCCCACAACATACAATATAACACACACACACACACACACACACACACACACACATATACACACACACACACACACACACACACACACACACACACACACACACACACACACACACACACACACACACACACACACACTCATGAAAGATTAGAAGGACAATTAGGAGGCAAACAAACAGTGTATTTTCTTTAACCATTAGAGATATCTAGAAAGATCAAATAGATGTATTTTTATATGATCGGATCAAGGCTGGTATCTTAGTCCTACCATTAGGACTGCTGCCTGCCCCACTTCACAATGGACACATTGTTCCCGGGCCTCGCCGCCTGACTGAGAGCCTAACAGCACAATGAATGAAGAGCGCTGCATTTCAATGGTCATCATCTGCTTTGACAGCTCTCCGAATGTCTTCATTTCAAAATGAATAAACCCCGTTGCCGTAACGATACGTCAGACCATTCAATTCCCTCAATTTCTGTTGTCTCTGCTCCAGTAGCTGACTGAAATATTTATTCAAACGTCGTCAGCGTGTTTGTATGGGTTATTCCATTATGGCTGTATTCAACGCCCCTCCCCCGCCTTTCCCCTCCCTCCCCACCATCTCCTTTACATGAATTATGCATATGAGTAGTCTCATTAGAGTTAACCCCTCCCATGACGCTAGGCTAATCCCTGTCGTTGCCCCAGTAACCAGATTAGAGGGTTTGGAGAGGGATGGGGTGGCGGGTATATTGAGATCCTGGGGCTGGTTTTGGTCAGACCCTGGCCTGGATGTTAAGAGATGTGGGGATGTTGGGGCCTCAAGGCCTGGAGTAGAAGGCCATTGTCCGAGCACCTGTCTACAGCTGTTAGGATGTTAGCGTAGATAGGATAATTGTTGCTAACAGGAAATATGGAAATGTAATTTGCTGCTCTGTCCAAGTCATGCTGGACAGAATGGATGATCTTTTTGTGACACTAAAGATTTTGGTCTGGGAAAGACATGTTTATTATAGCTTTAAGGCTTGACTGGCATGTTGCAACAATTTTGGGTTCATTCTTTTTCACTGATAATAAGGACATTTCAGATAGAATTTTGGAATTCCTGATTTTGACTAAACTTGAATGGAGTTGCCACCAACCTTGTTATTGATAGGTTTATGTTAAGTATATAATCAACATTACAGTGATGTTTCTATCTATAGGTTTTGTATGGAAGTACTTGAAAATCATGTCCACAGCTGAGTAGGTGACACTTTGATAAAGTCAGGACTGCGTGACAGAAATGCCTATTAGGTGAGTGAGCCATGGTTAAGTTTATAGCAGCATTTGGAAATACCCATCTGTTTAAAGGTTAACTGCCTTCTCCCTTGTGAAACAGGCATTTCTCACTCTGTGGTCCTCTTTGCAACAGGCCGCCTCGTCTGTGACTCATCAATGTTTGTCTTTGTCTGAGCGGGGGAACAAATCGACATAAAATCAAGGTGGAGCAAATTAGACAATTCCTTTTAGTCTCTTCAGAAGCACGTTGATATATCCACCTAACGGTGACATTATAAATAAATATGCCTGGTAAAAGACCTGCTCAGAGTCGATGCATGACCAGACAATCCACTTACCGGTCACATTGACAGAGGCCTCATCACTCGTGTGATGGAAAGGAGTGAGCTGCTACCGTCTGGGAGTTGATTTAATGGACTGCTTGTCACGTCCCTGTCACTGTCACTCAATAATCTCACTTCACCCCGTTAGGTGTGTGTCTGTGTTTGTTTGTCAATGTGCGCTGCATGCGTGTGAGTGAGAGAGTGGTAGGGGTATTCGCTCAAAGCGTGTTTAACAAGCTAGCAAGCTAGCATTGACGACAGCAGACGATGAACGTGGAGTGACCCTGGCAACGTGTACTGGATTGTAAAAGTGAATCGAGCAGACACACTTCAGCCAGTGCAATCAGTTTTACACTCCACCAGACAAGGGAGTTTACCACAGACTGACCCCAAAGCTCACCTTCTGCCCGGACAGGGAACTCAGAAATGTACACTTTAGGGAATACGGTGACAATTTGGACCCTGCAAATGTGACTAATTCCTTTTTTCTCTTTGGGTACCCACCCTCTGTCTTCGGTAAGCCAGCCAGCCAGTGCCACAGACACATACGAAGGCGTGGAGAACCCCCTTACCAAAAAAGGCCCCTCTGCCACCCTCACTCTCACATTGCCACTACGATAGGCTGTCATCACACAGTGATCAGCACTGTCACCCACACGAGTATACACGTGCACACGTACACACACACATACACACACACGTGTCCACATGTCCACACACCCAACCAGAACCCCCCCCCCACACACACACACACACACACACACACAGAAACACACCCACACACCAAGGACCCACGGCTGTGAAAATCCGCACCAGCTTGACAACAGTGACAACCCAGACAACCTGTCACTTCAGTTATTTTTACACTGGGCCTGACAACACATCAAAAATCCCTCTCGTAGGGGAAACAATATGAGACCAGTGCATCAAGCGTCAAGCCCATTAAACGCCATGCATGTGTCAGTCACCGCATCTAATTATCCATTATCAGACAGCCAAATAAGGAAGAGGTGTGGTCTTATTTATGTTGCGCCAATGTGGAGTTGGTGCACGGTTGTGTATGATAATAATATTCCAGTCCAATTGAAGACGAAAACATTGCTGTACTCTTCAACCCCAGTGAGCATGCTTTAAAATAATGTACCACAGATAATAGGTTTTGTGTTCTGTCTGTCTGGTCTTTGTGTTTGTGTGTGTGTGTGTCAGTGTGTGTGTGGCGAGTTCCGGCTGGCAGACAAGCGTTTTAAGTCCCCGGCCATCGACACGGTTCGGAGGCAGGCTGCATTGTGATCCGGTTGATTGGCGGCTGTCGGCGCTGAGATCAGTGGCAGCGCTATGTGATGAACGCCATCTTGTCCATCGAGGGATGCGGTGTGCGTTTGGTCCATGGCATCACACATGAAAGCCTTGGAAATATTGTTGGCTGTCACTCAAAAGAGAAATAGCAGCACAAACTTTGATAGCTGTATTTTTTTCTCTTCACGGATCTCCTGTTTTAATCTGTGATACGATCTTCTTGATCTTGAACCGAAAAAATAAAATGCAACACTGACAGCCTGAAGAGGTTTATAGCTATTTTACACAATAGTGATTTTCTACATGGCGTAATAGGTAAATAATTGTTTATTTAAATTAACCACTCAATTGAATCAAATCCTTATTGCAGTACATGCAAAGTAGCTCTTTATATAAAGGTGAAATGATCTCATACACTGGTCTTGATCAATGTATGAAAACTATAACCAAACTTGCAAAAATAACTACATGTATACTAAAACATTTTATAAGTGTGAAGGTCTCAGATTTATACTGTAAATGAAGACACTTCTTAATTATTACAACAAATTTAAATGAATTCCAGTGTAAGAGATAAAACACAGATAATGTACTGTTGTCAGTAAACATGCTGACAATATACATACCCAAGTCAAACAAAGTACAGATAAATTACTGCCCGATGTAGGCTGGGGAAACAACCTAGCTGTTAGCTGCTAACTGGGCCACACTCCAGGGAAAACAGTGCCCTCGCTGTTAGCCCCCTGTTAGCAATGACTTAATGGGATTAAACACAGTGTAAAGTGGTATAGTTCAGAGCAGACCTTCTTACATTTTATGACATAATAGTCAAATTAAGTCTTCGCCGAATGCAGCCCTCATCCTTCCCTCTCGTTTCCCCTTTTGATTTCAGCCTGCAGCTAGTTAGCGGGGAGAGGCGTCTGAAACAGCCCGCGAAGGTCAGCCTTGCCTGCAGGCATCCAGCATGGACGCCTCGGATCCTCCAGCTTCTCATCTGGTCATTTAACACAACATGAAGGGAGTGGATGGAAGCAGTGACAAGGACGTATCCCCAGAACAATACGCTAAACCACCATTTGAAAAAGAAAACCTCCCCCGAATAATTGCGTTCTGTGATGTTAAGCTATTGACCCCTATTTGGAAGAATGTCTAGTCAAAGAAAATGTAAATTGCAGCTCTATGTGTATAGTTAGAGGTGTACAGTGCATATATTTATATGTATGGTCATATGCTATTTTTACTGCAAGAGCTTTCACAGTATCCTAGCTATGTGGCTATATAACTTTGAGCAAAGGGAAGAGAGGATCGTCAACAGCATCTCTTGCTGGAGATTGTCACCGTTGTCACCTTTCAGTAAATGTGTTTCAACAGAGTATATTTCCATGGTCGTCCTTGTGGCATCTATCCCCTGTCTGACTGTCTCCGGAGGTGCTTGACGTGTTTATCCAGCAGAACTGACAAAGAGAGAAGAGCTTTAATTAGCCAGCCTACTCTTTATATTGCATAAGATCTACTCTACTGTCGGTTGGAACGCTAGTTATATTCATTCACTGACATTTTTGAAGGAACAGTTCGAGGGAGCGCAGCTCCTCATTTACGCCACATAATTAAAAGCAAATGACAATTCCACTTGCCGATTTAATTAACCACTTTAGATAAAGAAAACACACACACAGACATAGAGACACACTTTATTTCTTTTACCATCCTTGTGGGGACACAGACACATTATTTCTAATCCAAATCATATTTTCCCAAACCCCTAAACCTAATCCTAACACTAACCAAGGATTTTGGGACTGAACCAGGATCGTAAAACGTGTGTGCGCACACACACACGCACACACATTTGAAATCATGCATGAACGCACAAAGGCACTACACACACACACACACACATACACACACACACACACACACACACACAGATCAACCATGAGTGTTTTTTTTAACCATGTAATATTTCAGTCAGGGTATTTCTGACTTTGATATTATTCAAAGAGGAATCCAACCCCTCCTCTCCCTCCATTTTGACGTCAGTCAACGTGACATTGTGTAAATAATCTGTTTTAGCTCAGATTTCAATATTTTCTTCCCGCAAATTATTTGTGAGTTCTCCATAGTGTTAGTGATGAAGGGTTTAATTCATCATAACAGTATTTGCACAACCTCTAATTAGCGACAACACTCAAACAACAATGCCGCCGTTATCTCAGCGTGCAAACGAGCTCTCAGTCTGTTGCATTTGCTAATTTCATGAAGCGGGCGATAACTAACGCCTGCGTTAATCTCCCCTGCATTTAACCCCGGTTTACTTTTTAATCCCCCATCCATAACAAACAAACAACAAACAATAATCCTATTACTGGCTTGATGATTCTCCTTTGTGCTTATTTATTTATTTCCCATAGAATTTAATCTCAATTAGAGACAGATAAACCTAGACATACTGACTGCACTTGACCCTTTCTTTACCCACGGCATAGTAACCTGGATTAGGATCAGTCACTTGTCTTTTAATGGGTACACTTGGCTTCATTTTTTTGGTTCAGTTTGAGTGAAACAGAAACAGAGATCCGTACACACACACACACATGCACACACACACGCTGTGTGGAGGGAGTCTGCCACACTGACCTAGGTTCACTAACCTCGTCTGTATTGACAGCTCCTGCTATTAGAGGCTAGGGCTGTTAAGGGTCCCTGTGGTTACATTACTTGGAGATGAATGGTTCTCTCTCTCAGTCTTTCTCTTTCTGTCTCTCTCTTTTTACCTCTTGGTCTGTCTCTAACTCTCCTTCAAACTCTTCTCTCTGTCTCTATCTCTCTCTCTCTCTCTCAATTTCTTTCTAACTCTCTCTCACTGCCTCTATCTTTTTCTCTCTCTAAATCTTTCCATCTCCAAATCTCCCTATCCAACTCTCTGAATGTGTGTGTGCGCTCATCTCCCTGGAACGCTCTACCTGTTTATGTGTGAGTAAATGTCAGCCTATGTTAGGATTTATTACATTGTAATTTGTTTACGTGGCTGTGTAATCTTTGTTCTTCTTGTACATACTGGCACATTACATCGTTTTTTTCTTGCCGTTTGTCTCAAAAGTGCATTTTTATCTCTGAGCAACGAAGGCGTGACGACGGCGAGTCGATCGACTGCCTTGCGTGCGGTCGCTGTTGAGGGCTTAACGGTTGTCTCAGTGTCAGTGCGCGTGTATTTTGCGTACTCGCGCGCGAAAAACACCCCACCCGACCTGCACCCGCACCAGATCTGCCACCACAATTAAGGTCCAAATTAACAATACTCAGCACCATTACCTGTTGAGACAAGCCGGTGAAATGATTTGACATGTTGCTAGTCGGTCTGGCTAACTGGGTCAGACTGCACAATTACCGGGCTTTTGGTGGATTGGGGGTGTGGGGAGAGGGTGTTTTCGGTGATAGGGCCAGTGGGAGGCGGGTGGGGGGGGTGGGGGGTGCATGGTGGATGAAGCAAGGGGCTTCATGTGATACGGCTTTGGAGTAATCTCCTATCAAGGCCAGGAGCCATTCTCTTAAAGATGTAATGACATGTCATAATTAGCATAATGTTCCAGCTAGTCCGGTGCTTTTAGCTGTCACACCGAATTTGTGGTGAGGTCGGCCAATTATGGGAGAGATGGGTAAGGGGCTATACAATGAAATAAATAGACACTCATGTAATCCGTCAGATCCAACTGGCTATTGCGTAGCTAGAGGAGTACGAACCTCGGTGGAGGACGTGGCACCAAGTCATGTTTTGAACATAGAAATCCATTTCAGTGTTAGCCAAAATTCATGGCTGGTTGAAATAATATACTACGTATGTGCTGTACAGTTCACAAGTATTTGGATAGTGACACAAGATTGTTTTTTGGCTCTGTTTTTATGCAGATTGATTTTATAATGATAAAATAATAATGGTTTTAAAACTGGTATTGATAATTTTTTTGTATCAATTTCTAATGAACCATTCACAGAACAATTAGAATCCCCCTATTTAACAGTTGGCATTACCACTATTTCAAATTTGTTTGTTTGCATCATTAGTACATTCACATAAGAAATGTCAATGTCTCATCTTGATTCTAGGTTTTGCATTTGCATTTGGAGTTGATAACTGGTGTCTGACAACATGAGAATCAACTACAAGTCATGCTGGCAATAAGTGTGTAAATAAGTGTAAATCTGTCAGAGCCATAGCCAAAATATTAGGTGTTCCAAAATCAACTGTTTGGTGCATAATGACAGAAGATAGATTAGTTAACTAAGCAATGGCAAATGCCCTAGTAATCCTAATGGTCACCAAATTACAGCAATGTTTTAAAAAATCTGTGCGACAGTTAAAATGACTCCAGAAGGTAAGTAGGGAAGTTTCAGCCACTACTGTTTGCAGTAGACTTCTCCAGCTGAACTACAGAAGCTTGACTGCAAAATGTAAAAATGCTAGTTAACCTCAAAAACCAAATAATACAAAAAACCCCTGCAGAGTTCTGTTAATAATATGTGACTACCTAAAAATACTTAGAAATCGAAGGCAGTCATTTTCTTATACATTGCAGTTAATGTAAAGTGTACAACATTTTTATGACTCATGTAAGAAATGTATTTCATAGATAAATTATCAATTTTATATTGAGTTGAAGGACCTATGTAGATTTTCCCCAAAATAATGGAACATTATTTGTGAGAACAATTAAAGTTTTTGTACAGTTAATGTGTATAAAAGCGAATTTGACTACATTTGCCAATTTTTCCAAAATATGTAATTAAAAGTATTTTGTGCATAGACTATTTTATATAAAAAAGATAAGATAAACAAGTATTTATTTGTATTTTATTAATAGAAAAAAATTGTGACAGGACACCTGCTACTGACGACTCAATAAGGTTTGACATTTACAGACATCTTTGTGACTCCTGTCTCACACGAAGAATCTACCTTGGCAAAAAGACTATTCAGGTAACAAAGTCTCTTAATTGCTAATGTTCATACTGCACACAGTTAACAAAAATGGCATGGCAAAGACATACACAAAAGGTAACAGTGGAAAAATAATGACATGACCAAATTCTGGCACGCCGGTGTGACAGTGGACTCCACAATGTAACAAAGTGATGGCAAGATGATATTGTGGAGAAATGACAAAAACTGGGAAACCATCTCATCTGTGAAATCAGGTGGACAGGATGTTGTGGCTGCCATTGGAATGGCTCACTGGTCTTGATTGACAATGTAAATGCTGAAGGCAGCAGTTGCATGAATTCTGAAGGGAATTCTTGTTTGCTCAGAGCCAACCAAATGCCTCAAACATATCATATGGCACTTCACCTTACTGCAGGACAATGACTCCAAACATACTGCTAAAGCTACCATGGAGTTGTTCAGAACCAAAAGTGAAGTGTTTTAGTTGGCCAAGTCAATTACCTGACCATAATTGAAATTAGCGTGGGTTTCACTTTCTGAAGACAAAACTAAATGTCTAAATACCCCTAAAAATGTTATCTAAAGATAGCTGCAGTACAGGTATAGTAGAGCATCAGCAGGAAAGATACACAATATCGGGTGATAGCTATGCAGAACAACATTTTATGAACGTACAGCTCCAGAAAAAATCAAGAGACCACCGCATTTTTTCTTTCCTTTCCAAAAACGTTGAAGGTGCAGTGGTCTCTTAATTTTTTCCAGAGTTGTATTTAAGAGAATGCTAATTCGTCTAACTACATGTAGTCGCCTAAAATGGGTAACTATTTCTGAAATGGCTTTACACGATTCACAGTTTATGGATGTAAATATCTTCAAATTAAAACTGAAAGTTTGCAATTTAACCTCTTAGTCATTGTTTCATTTCAACAATGTGCTGGAGTACAGAGCCAAAAGAACAAAGTTTGTGTCTCTCAAATTCTTACGAACTTTATTGTCGAACCCATATCTTGAGTACATGTAAACTGCTTTATATTTGTTTTCGAGTTATCAAATTTAAATCTCCAATTGAAACTGCGTAAAAAATAAACCAAAATCACATTTTCTTCCACTTGAAATCCATCTCTCTGCTGTTGCCACCATTACGACATTGATCTTGTGTAATACTATTTATCATTTCAAACAGCTTCCATCTATGAATGAACCTACACATCTAGCAGTCATGTTATCGTTATATGTGTCAATCCATTGCACCATCTCTTTCCTGTTCCGCACTCTATATAGTCAAGCAATTGGTCTGCCAGTACCAAATAAACCCCTCGCAGGTCTGCGGTTTGGAGGGCTGTTTTTATCTATCCAACATAACCTTTAATCCATCTTTATATGATTTCTTGGCTCTCCATCATAAATCATGTGCTGTCCTGTCTTATATATAATGTATTTGCACAGAGAAATTGAGGTGGCAGAGTCAGTAGTTACTATGATCAAACATCGTACCTGGAGGCTAACTGGGCATCTGGCCCCCCTGTCAAAGCCTACAGGGAACAAGTGCATGAGGGACGGAGGGAATGGAAAGAGGGAGAGAGAGACCAAGGGAGGTAGAGGGCGGCTACGTTACTGTATTGGGGTGAAGGATTGCTGGGTGTGTGTGTGTATAAATCACCATTGCGCAGGCTAATCTCTCTCACTCACTGGCAGGGTAAATACTCTGCTTATAGCTCCAACACGCCTCACTCTCTGCAGCTCGCTGGGCACGCTCAGTAGGCACAAGGCCTTTCACACAGACGACACCTGCTCCTTTAAATCATCGCTCATTCATCCTATCATCTCTGTTCACTCCCTCCTTCTCCACAGAGGTGGTTGAGGTAACAGATAGCGGGGTTGAGACAGTGTCTCTCTCTCTTTTTCTCTCAACCTTTTTTTATCTCTCTCCCTGTCTTTAACCCTATCTTTCTCTCTCTCATGCTCGCTTTCTCTCTTGAATTTCACTGTGTTAACAGCTAACCAGTCTATATCTCTAACTTGGTTCTTCTCTCATTGTGGATATTGTTACTGAGAGGTTGCTGGCAGCCTGTTCCACATAGCTGCTGGTCCTGCAGCTTGGTTCCAGTCTGATGGCATTTGGATGTCCCTCTCCTAACCCGTTCTCAGTGACGGCGAGGTAAAGACATCGCTCTCCCACACTCCCTCCCTCCCTCCCTCCCATCTCTTCCCCCTCCCACCCTCACTCCCTCCGTAATCTGGCCCTGTCTCCGAACGTGAAGGTGCTGCTGCTCGCGCTTGATTGAAACAAACGGCTGCTGATTGCTGATCAGCCAGCTGTAAAGCCTGGCAAGGATATGAGCTAATGAAAAAAATGGACCTGATTTGAGCAGCACGGAGCATTCGCTCACCCCTGGTCTCCCCTGTCCCCCTGCTGTTCCCTTCCCTCCCCCAACCAGTGCTCGTCATTGTCAGCCCCCGAAAGTGTGACTACTCTGCCTGCTAGCCGTTGGCTTCTGGAGGTGAGTCGAAGCCGGCGCTATCTCGCTGCTTGTAACGGCTGCGTCTGTGTCAGGGCCGACTAGAGACACAGAGGAGTCAGCCCGGTGCTGTGTATCATTCCTGTTACAGCGCACAGACAGCGTTGCCACTTCACCATGCCGACGTCGTACAAAATGTTTAACTGAAATGGGAGTCCACGAAATGTATTCACATCTTGTAGAGGCTTTATTAGGCCCGCCGGAGCCCACATCCAATTCCGACACACTGACCCCTGTAATCATGTCGGGTCGGCGCTAAAGTGGCCGATAATGGCCTGTGGAAAGTCTTTAGAACTGGTGATTTGGGGAAAGGGTAAACAAGTGTATCTAAGAAAAAACTGTGCCTGGATAAAAATATGTTATGACAACCTGCACACACACACACACACACACACACACAAACACACATGCAATTACATTCAAGTAATTTAGAAGACGCTCTTGTCCATTGTGACTTAAAAGAGGTTTAAATGCCTTGCTCAAGAGCACGTCACCAGATTTTAGCACCTTGTCAGTTCTGAGGTTCGTACCAGAGACTGTTAAGTTAGTGGCTTAGTGCCTAACCACAAGGCAATCAGCCACATGAGCCTAGCTTCTGGAAGCCTTGCTTCTGGCATTAAGCTGGTGCAAGAAAAAACAACAAAAAAACAGTCTAATTGAGCCTCATTTTATTTGACAGCCGCAGTAAATTAAGAAAGTGGTGATATTTAATACCTTTTAACCTCCCGGAGACAGTTTTCTGATCAATTATGAGAGCTGGCTGTAATTGTTAGTCTGGTTAATGATTCTACATGTTAGAGCGCCAAGCCAGCCAGCCCCTATGATAAAGCCCTGAGTGCACTTACCTTAAACCCCTCAAGTGTACCAGCGTCTAGAGATATTACAGAGAGAAAATGGAGGAATAGAGAGAGTGGGGAAGACAAGGAGAAAGAGATGGAGAGAAGGAGACACGCTTAATAGTAGAATGTGCCAAACATGTTTGCAAAATGTACATGTCTATGCGTGTCGTGTGTGTCCCTGTCTGTGCGCGTGTGCATCCGTGTGTAAAACCGGGGTAATAGGGGAATGACACCGCTCCTGTTCCTGTGTTGAACAGCTCATACGGGTGTCTTTCTCCAAGCCTTCGTC
>JACXGJ010007141.1:0-31581 GCA_016801105.1 Esox niger | reverse complement strand
CAGGGACGGGCCGCGGAACAGGCTCAGGGACGGGCCGCGGAACAGGCTCAGGGACGGGACGCGGAACAGGCTCAGGGACGGGCCGCGGAACACTCAGCTGGTCCTGGATGGCCGTAATACTCGCTGAGAGGGTTTTTAGACTGCCCAGTATATTGAGCAGCGCGGCCTGTTGCTCCTCCAATTCTGCCCCGCGAAAGGCGACTGCCTGACGAAGAGAGTCCCATTCCGCTTGGGCCATGTGTGGTCGGATCATTCTGTCAACATCGGTGGTGTGGGGAGTCCAAAGCAAAAAATCCAAAAAAGGGGAGATGGAGGCAGATGCAGGGGTTCAAGGGAAATACTTTAATCAAAATAAAGGTAAAACAAAACCGAGTGCCGTGCACTACACCAAAAAACAATTAACTTAACTAGCCAGGCAAAAGGGAGCAGGCGCAACAGGCGCAACAGGCGCAACAGGCGCAACAGGCGCAACAGGCGCAACAGGCGCAACAGGCGCAACAGGCGCAACAGGCGCAACAGGCGCAACAGGCGCAACAGGACAAGACAATACAGCAACATGACAATACAATGACAATGATCCGACAAACACAGCGAGAAACTGACTGAACTAAATACACAGACTAACGAGCAGGACAGAAACAGGTGGGGGCAAAACACAGGTGAACTAAATACACTGATTAACAGGAACAAGGACAAGACAGATCACAGAGAAACAGAAAACATGGACCGGAACAGCCCCAGCTGGCCGGGACCGTGACACATCCTGCCCCGGGCACCAACTCTCTCTAAACTCATGAGGCATTGTATCTGGCTAGATGCGTAACGCATGTTCAAATTAATATGTAGCGGTATACTGTTTCAAACAAACTACTTAATCTACAAATCTATAAACCATAGTAATTTGGTCCTGGTAAAGAAACTCTGAGCCCCTGGGGCTCTTTTATTAAGTGTGCATACACTTAACCCTAAATTAGTTCGTATGAGCACGTTTAGGATTTTATGTTCTCACTCTTGATAAATGAGCCCCCTGGCCTTTGCACAACTGCTGATGAACTGGCCACCATTTTCATTTTATCACCTGTGATTCGATAAAGAACAAAAATAATTGATAAAATTATTACATTTTAATTGATCACATATATGAAAGACAAAGTACATAGAACATTTACACACCCTCTGTAAGAGACACCTATGTCCTGGAAAGGCTGATGCTGGTCTGACCTGTGAACCAGCTCCACTCAGTTGACTGGAACTTATACCTGGATGGCTAGTGACTTAAAGAACAAACATCAAAATTAGTATGTTACTTCACATCTTACCCTCTTGCCCTTTCTGTATCACTTATCACTACTGACGCCATTATGGTGGTTTGTAACAGATGACAAGGACCATGCACAGTTAATGAAGGTACTAACGACACCTATTTGCAGGTAAAATATTTGTCTGGTTTGACAGCATAAGGGGGCCAACATGCAAGTCCACCAGAAAACCACTCATTTGCCTCTGTTCCTCAATATAGTGGAAGAGTAACAGTACATTTGGGAAAACATGTAAAAAGTCCTGTTAGCAAGATCAAAACCAGCACTATTTTGGCACTGTCCGCAATTGCACAAAATCACCTAACGTAAACAAAGGAGATAGAGGCGCACACTGACCTTACAAGCAAAAATCTCAGTTTTCCCTGTAAACACTGAAAATAGAGTTTCTGAATATCTTCACCCTGGAAGGAGTTTTTCAAAAGGTCAGTTTTCAGTGTCCTTAAATGTAGTTTGCGATTGGACAAAAGAACAAAACGCATTGAAAACCCCCCCATTTTAAAAGAAATACAGTGTACATGTGGACTAGGCCTTAGTTTGCTTGTTAGCTACATACACTGTGCACGTTGCTTTAGTTCACATTATTAAATAGAAACACAATTTGCTTAGATAGGTATATACCTAAGCTAGTTAACTAGATTTTGAGATAGAGTTTGTGTACTCACCTTTCTATGACAACTGTTTTGCAGTCTGTATCACATTAATGTCAGGAAATAAATGACCACGGAAAAGACCACACAGGATTGTGCAGAGAAAAAGCATAGAACCGCCCATAGCCAACCCATTTCTTGGCAACACATTTCTTTCGATCGTTCACACTTACGGCCGACCTCCACTTGATGCCTTATACCGCTTTCGATCTTCCGACCTCATGCAATCTTAGGCCAGCATCGCCAAAATGTGTGTGTGCTACCTAGGTATTAACTTGCAGGTGGTAGCAAAATTAGCAGAATGTTTTTTTAGGTATGGATATGTTGAAATGGCCTTAGCATTTGTCTTGTCAATATTGCCATCAGTTGCCCAGTTGTGTTGATTTTGGCAGCATTTTGTGTTGTAGTCTTGTTTGTTTTTGTCTGACTACAATACCTCTGAAAAACTAACAGATCTGCTGTAGTTGGACAAGGCTGTATGATTCGCATTGATGGAAGCAAGAGATTGCCTGAATCTGCATTATTTCATCGGGGAAAAAACAAGTATCAAAATGAATGACAGACATGCATTCACATTTTAGGCAATACATTTTTTTGAATTGTCTGTCAGCAGAATATGAAGCTATGCTGCTGCTCCTTTCTTTATCTAGTCCATTGTGTTGTAATTGATGTATGTGATCTTAAAATATGGGTTGAGGAAGGACGCTACAGGTCATCCAAAAGGTAATCTGTGGTAGGATCTGAGTGTTCGTTGTTAAAGCGATTGTTTGTCCAAAATCATATTTTTCTAAAAGTCCACTTCCCAAGAGATATTTCTGAAGGTACATGGCAATTTTTTCAAACAATCCATTATTCAGTTCTGTCTCAGTTTGTAATTAGCGTTATTAGCATTGTCCAAATTCATGCTTGGAAACGGTTAATACCGCTATCACATAGCTGCATCGCAAAACTTCAAACTACATTCAGTAATCTGTCGCTGCAGAGTTGGATGGTAGGGGAACTCCTCGGTTGGCCGGACAGTGACACCGAGGAGGAATACCCCTACCGGGAAATCCCCATCATCTCCCACTGTTCTCCTTGCCGGCGCAGCAGAAACCCCGAAGGGGTTAATTGAAGGAGACTGAGGCGCAAACTGTCCGAAAAACAACCCCAAGATTTTTTTGGGGGGGTGCTATACAGGAGCGTTGAGGCTTCCCGGGAGCGTTTCCGGGAACCCCCTGCTGCCCAGGAGCCGCAGCCAGCGCCCCCTGCTGCCCAGGAAACGCCGCCAGCGCCCTCTGCTGCCCAGGAGCCGCCGCCCGGCCCCTCACGCTGCCCTGCGGTTGTCGCCGCCAGCCCCTCACGCAGCCCCTCATGAACTCATCCCAGTCCCCTTCATTTGTTGTGCTTGGTGTTTTCTGTTTCTTTGTGTTTTGTTAAATTAAGACAGCACCGACTGCCACAATTGCCTGCGCCTGGTCCGTTAACCCCACAACGTCACACCGTGACACATGGCTTTTACAATCTTGGATGTGTTGTCTGTTACATGAGCATTCTCAAAGTCTAGCGGTTCCCTCAGCCCTTGGGCAAACCTCCTGAATGGTTTCCAGGTAGTGGATATATAATGCACTGTTTAATGTAAGACTCAGATGTTTAGCTTGACCACAAGTCTGTTGTGTTGGCAAAGTTTGTCACATTTTGAATCTCCCTGACCACTTTTTCCCAGCATTCAGGCTACTTATTATACAGTGCTGTCATAAAAGTATTTTCTGCAATGGCAGTATACATCTTGGAAAGTTTTTAGCATATTTTTGAATCCCCCTACTCTGTTGGCAGTTGCTCTCAGTGTGCTTTAGTTCAAACTTAATGTAGGTTTAGGCCTGGCACTGGTTTATTTAACAGTATTGTGCTTTTTCATACTTTCGCCATATTCAAGCACATTTAAAATGTATAGGTGGTGGTGGAGGTTACTCATATTACCCTTTTGCAATAACAGACCACTTGCATAACTTGCAAATAACGTGTTTTGTTCCAAATTGTGACTTGTATCATTTAGCATATAAAAAACCTTTATAACACTGGTACAGAAGGTACATAAATGAAGACAGGTATATCAGTTGTTTTGGATGAGAGGTCAACAATCAGGCAAACAGCATAATTGATTTCCATTTCCACCAGCTTGTTGTATGAATCAGTAGCAATTTAGCATAACGAGATACTGCTTGATATGGAGTTGCGTATCGTAACCTAAGCCACAAACTCTTAATAAAAATTTAAAAAAATCCCGACTAGAGGCGAACACTCTGGATAACTGCTATACTACAATCTACAACCCATATCATGCTGTAACACATGCTGCTCTAGGACTCTCAGACCACGTCATAATCTAATACCCACATAGAGGCAAAAACAAAAACGTTCTAAGCATGTCATGCGAAGGTAAAAAATGTGGAGCATTGAAGCAACAGAGGATCTGCGGGCATGTCTGGAATGCACTGATTGGGCCATTTTTAGGTCTGCCACTAATAGTTTGGATGAGTACGCTGATGCTGTGACTTCATACATTAACTTCTGTAAGGACAACTGCGTACCAACACAGAGTGACAACAATGACAAACCCTGGTTCACTGCAAAACACAGGCGGCTGTGTTTGAAAAAGGAGAAGGTGTTTAATAGTGGGGACAGAGTGGGGTACATAGAGGCTAAATACAGCTTTGGTAAGACAGTGAAAGAAGCCAAGCGCCTGTATGGAGAAACTAAAACAGCAGTTATTGACCAGCGACTCTGCTTCTGTTTGGAGAGGCCTCCAACAGATTACCAACTACATGCCAAAATGACCTGGCAACATGACCTGCAACTTGCCAATTACCTGAATGAGTTCTACTGCAGATTTGAAAGACAGAAGGGCAGCCCTGACAACATTCCTTCTCCCTGTGTCCAGCCATCAACACCAACCCCCACTATTGGGGCCCATTCACATTCACCCATCCCAATCATCTCCACCATTGGGGCCCATTTACAATAACCTGCCCAATCATCCCCACCGCTGCCACTACAATGGAACTTTAATTCAGGAGGGGGACGTTACCAGATAATTCAAGAGACAGAATCCCCGGAAAGCATCAGGGCCTGACTGCGTCTCCCCATCCACTCTTAAGCACTGTGAAGATCAGCTTCCTGCTGTGTGTACTGACATCTTCAACATGGCACTAGAAACATGCTGCATGTCGGCTTGTTTTAAGTCCTCCATCATCATCCCAGTCCCCAAGAAGGCAAGGATAACAGGACTTAACGACTACAGACCCGTCATTTGTGGAGTTCAGTTCCGCATTCAACACCATCATTCCCAAGTTGCTCATTTGAAGAGGGAGTCCACATGCAGGTGCAACACAGCGTTCCTTTCCAACGGGACAGCACATGAGGCTGGGGAAGCATCTGTCCGACCCCCTGACCATCAGCACCGGCTCCCCCCAAAGCTGTGTCCTGTCCCAGTACTCTTCTCCCTGTACACCAACAGCTGCACCTCCAGTCACCAGTCTGTCAAGCTCCTGAAGTTTGCGGATGACACCACCCTTATCGGGTCTAGACTTGGGAGATTGACCATCTGATGTCCTGGTGCAGTCAGAACAACTTTGACTTAATGCCCTAAAGACTGTGGAGTTGACAGTGGACTTCAGGAGAAGCTCAGCTGCCTTACTTCTCAGTCAGTGCTTGATTTATTTTTTCTGAATTAAGTCTTTTAGAATTATTTTATGTGCCTATTCTCAGCCTATTCTGGATCGGTGTTGCCAGGCATTAACAGGTTCATTAATAAAGAATATCACCCGATCAGTCCATACCAAATGTTCATATTTTTGACTTTTTGCAGTGGTGCCCTTTGTGAGTCGAACCCAAAACTCTGGAATTGTGCCATGCTTTACCAATGGAGCTACACAAAACAGCAATACCAGCAATTACCAATTTTAGAGTAATTTCTTGCTTGATGTTGACTATTTTGGTAAATGTTAATGTGAAACCACAGTTACAACAAATATGTAACACACATTTTCTAGTCTACATTTTCTAGAGTCTAATTTTTTTTCCCCAAAAGAAATAATATATATATATATATATAATGACTTACTGAAGGTGGAGGACCTAGTATAAAAAATATGTGCGTCATGTTTTGGCATGGGTGCTACTTTTTAAGATACTCGCTGTGGTACAGCCCTTAAAAATTGTTAGATTTGGACATAGAAATGGCTGAGTTGGGCCTTGAATATACTAAACAACCATAACATTATGACCACTGGCGGGTAAAGTGAATAACACTTATAATCTCATTATCATGGCACCTGTCATGCGTAAAGATCTGAGCAGCTTTGACAATTGTGACAGCTTGATGACTGGATCAGAGCATCTCCAAAACTGCAGCCTTTATCTGCAATTGTCTGCAGTGGTCAGTAACTATTAAAAGTGGTCTAATGAAGGAAAAGTGGTGAACTGAGGACAGGGTCATGGGAGGCCAAGGCTCAATGATGGATTTTGGGAGCAAAAGCTGGCTGGACCATGTGGTCTGACGAGTTATTGTAGCTCAAAATGCTGAAAAAGTTATTGCTGGTACTGATAGAAATTTGTCAGAACACACAGTCCTTCCCAGTTTGTTGCGAATGGGGCTGCGTAGCCGCTGACCAGCCAGGGAATGCATGCTGATTCCTGTAAGCGCTTACAATGGGCATGTGATCAGAACTGGATCACGGAGCAATGGAAGGTGGTCACATTTTCTTTTACATTATGTGGATGTCCGGGTGCGTGTAGAACACACCTGGAGAACACATGGCACCAGGATGCACTCTGGGAAGAATGCAAGCCGGTGGATGCAGTGTGATGCTTTGGGCGATGTTCTATTGGAAAACCCTAGGTCCTGCCATTCATGTGGATCTTACTTTGACACATATCACCTACATGAGCATTGTTGCAGATGATATACAACCTTTCATGTCAATCTTATTTCCTGATGGCATTGGTCATGAGGATAATGCACCCTGCTACAAAGAAAAAATGGTTCAGGAATGGTTTGAGTATAGTATGAGTGAGTTCAATGAGTTCAAGATGTTGACTTGGCCTCCAAATTCTCCAGATCTCAATCCAATCAACATCTGTTGGACAACAGGTCTGATCCATGGAAGCCCAACCTCGCAACTTACAGGACGTAAAGGATCTGCTAACGTCTTGGTGCCAGATACAGCAGCACACCTTCAGACGTCTTATAGAGTCCATGCCTCGATGGGTCAGAGCTGTTTTGGCTGCAAAATGGGGACCTAGACAATATTAGGCAGGTGGTCATAATGTTAAGGCTGATCTGTGTTCATCCATAATAGGGGTGTGTAGAGTACTAAGAGAAAACAAGTATTATTAGGGATATGAGCAATTTTCAAAGATATGATCTGATAATTTCATGTCATTATGATTTGGATGAAAATATTGTAATCCATTCATTCTCACATCAGTCACATGGTGCGGAATGCTAAGCACTTAATAGGAATATTTGTCCGTCAGTAAAGACTGAGGTTGGAGTGCTCTTAGAGAAGCTCCCCCACACAACACACACACAAACATAATGGCACCTGTTTTCACTTTCACCAATTTGTCTGGCAGGACCAAATTGTCTAAATTTATTTTTCTAAATTTATTTTTGTTAGGGCTCCTAATTGCAAGGGACCTTGTGATATGTTGTTATCGCAACACAATATTATCACAACACAATATCTATTACGATTAAATAGATATAATATCTTCAGGGTTATTCCTGGCAAAAAATGTGTGGTACCCTAACCCCTGCTACCCCGCACTCTACTGGACACCCCAATGTGATTTACTTTATATAATGACAAAGCTACATAATTCTTTCTGCTGAGAATCTTTATCATTCATAGAGATACTCAGAGGAAGCCAAAGGGTTTTGACAGTCTCTGAATATTTTTGTTTTTTTAAGAGACCCTCACACTATCTGCAGACTGAGCTCCACATAGAATAAAAGTAGCTCCTAACTTGCTGATTTAGGAGTAACTCTTAATATAGTCCTAATTTTAGGACAACTACATATTCTACTAAGAGTATTTCACAAAGAATTTTTGCGCTAAAACCAGCTCTTAAATCTGAAAAATTACTCAAGGGGAGTCAATTGCTGCAGGCAATCCACCTCCTAATCAGGTCAACATTTTAGAAAAATGTATTGCTTTTTACAAGGTAGCGCCTTAATCGCAAGGGTATTATGATCATAGTAGTGCTGAAATACGCTCAATTAACCATAGAGACAATAACACACAAAGACAAAGGGAGCAGAGGGAACATATATACTGAGGGGAATGACTTAATGATGATCAGGTGCGCTAGACGGGACAACAGGTGCAATGAGTATATGAGCAGGGCGATGGTGTCAGAAGGCCAGTGACGTCGAACGCCGAAGCCCGCCTCCTGCAGGGGGAGGATGGGTAGTAGATGGTGTAGTTGTCACAGTACCCCCCCCCCCGACGCGCAGCTCCAGCTGTGCGACGACACCAACCCCGGGGTCGACTCGGAGGGCACGGAGCAGGACGATCCAGACGACGGCGATGGAAGTCGCGTAGAAGGGCGGGAGCCAGCACATCCCGCCTTGGGATCCAGCTCCGCTCCTCCGGACCGTACCCCTCCCACTCCACGAGGTACTGGAGGCCCCCAACCCGACGCCTCGAGTCAATGACGGCGCGGACAGAGTACGCCGGAGCCCCCTCGATGTCGAGAGGAGGGGGAGGGACCTCCCGCACCTCACACCCCTGGAGAGGACCAGCCACCACCGGCCTGAGGAGAGACACATGAAACGAGGGGTTAATACGGTAGTCAGGAGGGAGACGCAACCGATATGTTACCTCGTTGACCCTCCTCAGGACTTTAAAGGGCCCCACAAACCGCGTGCTCTGCTTCCGGCAGGGCAGGCGGAGGGGCAGGTCCCTGGTGGAGAGCCAGACGCGGTCGCCCGGGCGATAGACCGGGGCCTCCCCGCGGTGGCGATCGGCAAAGGCCTTTTGGCGATGGACAGCGAGCCTGAGGCAAGCCTGCACTGCCTCCCATGTGCCCGCTGCCCGCCGGAACCAATCGTCCACCGCAGGGGTACCGGTCTGGCTCGGGGTCCAGGGGGCCAGGACCGGCTGATACCCCAGCACGCACTGAAAAGCGGAAATCCCCGTGGAGGAGTGGTGCCGGGAGTTCAGGGCGTACTCTACCCAAGGCAGGAACTCCGCCCACTCCCCCGGCCGGTCCTAGCAGTAGGTCCGAAGGAGCCTGACCACTTCCTGATTCACAGGCTCCACCTGCCCGTTGGACTGGGGATGGTAGCCCGAGGTCAGGCTGACTTAGACCCCCAAGTGCTGCATAAAGGCTTTCCACACCCTGGACGTAAACTGGGGGCCCCGGTCCGACACAATGTCCTCGGGCACCCCATAGTGCCGGAAGACGTGTGTAAAGAGAGCCTCGGCGGTCTGCAGGGCCGTGGGGAGACCGGGCAGAGGCAAGAGACGACAGGTCTTAGAAAACCGGTCCACAACGACCAGGATGGTGGTATAGCCCTGAGAAAGGGGGAGATCTGTTAGGAAATCTACAGACAGGTGGGTCCATGGCCGTTGTGGAATGGGTAAGGGGTGCAACTTACCCATAGGCAGGTGTCGGGGTGCCTTACTTTGGGCCCACACCGAGCAGGAAGAAACATACACCCTCACGTCCTTAGCCAAGGTGGGCCACCAGTACTTACCGGCCAGGGCCCGCAGGGTCTGTCCAATATCAGGGTGACCGGAGGAGGGAGAGGTGTGGGCCCAGTAGATGAGCCGGTCACGAACAGACGTCGGCACATACGTGCGACCCTCAGGGCATGAGGACGGAGAGGGCTTGCCACGCTGCGCACGAACGACGTCCGCGTCCAACTCTCACACCACCGGTGCCACGATACATGATGCCGGTAGTACTGGAGCGTCATCCACTGGCCTCTCCTCCGTGTCATGCTGGCGAGACAGCGCGTCGGCCCTGACGTTCTTACTTCCCTGCCTGTAAGTGAGAGAGTACACAAACCGGGAGAAGAACATAGCCCACCTGGCCTGGCGAGGGGTCAGCCTCCTCGCTGCCCGCATGTACTCCAGGTTACGGTGGTCAGTCCAGATGAGGAAAGGGTGCTCAGCCCCCTCTAACCAATGCCGCCACACCGACAGGGCTCTAACCACGGCCAATAGCTCACGATCACCAACTTCGTAATTACGCTCCGCTGCACTGAGTTTCTGTGAAAAGAAAGCACAGGGATGGAGCGTGTTCCGACTCCCCGTTCGCTGGGAGAGAACGGCCCCAAGACCACATTCGGACGCGTCCACCTCCACAACGAACTGGAGCGACGGGTCAGGATGAGCCAGGACCGGAGCGGTGGTGAAACGGTGTTTCAATTCCACAAACGCCCGCTCCACATCCGTGGTCCACCGTAACCGTGTCGCCCCACTCCTCAGGAGGGAGGTGATCAGAGCCACGACCTGGCTAAAGCCCCGGATAAACCTCCTGTAATAATTAGAAAAGCCTAAAAATCGTTGCACGCCCTTTACCGTGGTTGGGGTCTGCCAATTACGCACGGCATCAATGTGGTTCTCCTCCATAGCCAAACCCGTGCTCGAGAAAAGGTACCCCAGGAAGGACACGGAAGACTGGAAAAACAGACACTTTTCGGCTTTTACATACAATTCATGTTCTAACAGTCTAGCAAGCACTTTACGCACCAACGAGACATGCTCAGCGTGATTAGTTGTCTAAATCAAGATGTCGTCAATATACACAACTATCCCTTCACATAACATGTCCCTGAAAACGTCGTTGATGATAGATTGAAAGAATGATGGAGCATTCATTAAACCGTACGGCATCACTAAATATTCGTAATGGCCCGTGGTAGTACTGAAGGCTGTTTTCCATTCGTCCCCCTCCCAGATACGCACCAGGTTATAGGCACTCCTGAGGTCTAACTTTGTGAAAAAGCGGGCCCCGTGCATTCTCTCGACCTCTGCAGAGATTAAGGGGAGAGGGTAGCGGGACGGGATGGTGATCTTATTCAGCGCCCTGTAATCGATGCACGGGCGCAAACCTCCGTCCTTCTTTTTTACAAAGAAGAAACTTGAGGAGACCGGTGACTTGGAGGGCCTAATGTATCCCTGCCCCAACAATTCCTCAACATACGCGGACATAGCCGCAGTCTCGGTGCGAGACAGGGGATACACGCGACCCTTAGGGAGTGCGGCTCCTTCCAGGAGGTTTATCGCGCAATCCCCCGGTCTATGAGGCGGCAATACAGAGGCCTTAGCCTTGGGGAAGACCTCGGCTAAGTCCCTGTATTCGGGAGGAATTGGCACGGCGGGAGCACTGTCTGGACTTTCCACCTTGGTCGAACCCACGGAAACACCCAAACACCTACCTTGGCACTTCCGCGACCACCCCGACAAGACCTGACTCGACCACGAAATAATAGGGTCATGGAGAGACAACCAGGGGAAACCTAGAACTACAGGGAACGTGGGAGAATCAATAACACGAAATAGTTTTGCGGTGTTGGTGACAGGTGAACATAAGAAGTGGGACAGTACATTCCTTAACAAAGCCTGACCTTAGTGGTGGATTATCCAATGCCCTCACAGGTATGGGGCTGGTGAGGACTTGGAGGGGAATGTGTGCGCGTAACGCGAAATCCTTGTCGATAAAATTCCGCGCTTGAATCTATTAGCGCCTTACACTGGGAAAATAACGGGAAACCGGGGAATTCGACAGGGACGGTGCAGAGAGTGAGTGGGAAAGCAATCGGTGAGTGTGCATGAGCTACCTGGGGTGGTGCGGAAGAGCCATGCCTGTCGCCTCTCGAGCCGGAGGAAGAGGGGTCGGCCGGAGCATCGAAACCGCCCCCGCGCTTAGCTGATCCCCTCTGTTCCCCAGCTGCTCGCCTTCTGCCCGGGAGTGCAGCCGACCCCAGATCCATGGGGACGGCGGTGTCGAGGTGGTGGGGTGGAACAGCCGGGCCCCCGCTAGGACGTCCTCGGGTAGCCAGCATATTGTCGAGACGGATGGATGTTTCGTCCAATTGCTCAAAAGAGAGGTTCACGTCTTGACATGCCAGCTCCCTTTGGACGTCCTCCCGAAGGCTACAGCGGTAGTGGTCGAACAGGGCCCGGTCGTTCCACCCAGAACCCGCTGCCAGGGTTCGGAACTCCAGTGCGAACTCCTGCGCCGATCTCGTCCCCTGCCGTAGGTGGAAGAGCCGTTCGCCCGCCTCTCTTCCCTCGTGTGGATGGCCGAAAACGATTCAGAAGCGGCGGACGAACTCTGCGTAGCTGCCCTGGAAGGGCCCCTCGATGTTCCAGACGGCGGTGGCCCATTCCAGGGCTTTGCCGGACAGGCAGGAGACGAGCGAGGAGATCCTCTGGGCATCGGTCGGCGCAGGATGAATCGACTGGAGCACGATGTCCACCTGTAACAGGAAACCCTGGCAGCGGTCCGCCTTCCCATCGTAATCCCGGGGAAGCGGGATGTGCATCGCTCCTATTCCGGGCTGGGTAGGCTGGGGAAGCGGCAATACAGCCGGTGCTGCGGGAGCGGACTGGGCCAACTCATGAGGTTGGTCATAAAGGCACCTAGGTTGGCCAGCATGTTGGCATGTTCCTGGACGATCTCCGCAACACTGGCATCTTCCTGAGCTACGTGCTCCATTTTCTTTTTTTGAAAGGTGTGTTATTCTGTCAGGAACGTCTGAGTGCAAGAAAGAATGGAGCGGACTGCGGAGTCTTTGACTTTACTTGTTTTAATACGTGCGCTAACATACGCTCAATTAACCATAGAGACAATAACACACAAAGACAAAGGGAGCAGAGGGAACATATATACTGAGGGGAATGACTTAATGATGATTAGGTGCGCTAGACGGGACAACAGGTGCAATGAGTTAATGAGCAGGGCGATGGTGTCAGAAGGCCGGTGATGTCGAACGCCGAAGCCCGCCTCCTGCAGGGGGAGGATGGGTAGTAGATGGCGTAGTTGTCACAATTTTGCAGGTTTTCCTACTTACAAAGCATGTAGATGTCTGTAATTTTTATCATAGGTACATTTCAACTGTGAGAGAATCTAAAACAAAAATCCAGAAAATCTCGTTGTATGATTTTTAAATATATTATTCAGCATTTTATTGCACGACAGTATTTGATACATCAGAAGAGTAGAACTTAATATTTGGTACAGAAACCTTTGTTTGCAATTACAGAGATCATACGTTTCCTGTAGTTCTTGACCAGGTTTGCACACACTGCAGCACGGATTTTGGACCTTCTCCAGATCCTTCAGGTTTCGGGGCTGTCGCTGGGCAATACGGACTTTCAGCTCCCTCCAAAGATTTTCTATTGGGTTCAGGTCTGGAGACTGGCTAGGCCATTCCAGGACCTTGAGATGCTTCTTACGGAGCCACTCCTTAGTTGCCCTGGCTGTGTGTTTCGGCATCTTCAATGCTCTTACTGAGGGAAGGAGGTTGTTGGCCAAGAGCTTGCGATACATGGCCCCATCCATCCTCCCCTCAATACAGTGCAGTCGTCCTGTCCCCTTTGCAGAAAAGCATACCCAAAGAATGATTTTTCCTCCCAACATCCAAACACGACGAGTGGAGTTTAGACCAAAAAGCTCAATTCTTGTCTCATCAGACCACATGACCTTCTCCCATCCCTCCTCTGGATCATCCAGATGGTCATTGGCAAACTTCAGACGGGCCTGGACATGGGCTGACTTCAGCAGGGTTCATGCAAATTAGTTATTTAAAAATCATACAATGTGATTTTCTGGATTTTTGTTTTAGATTCCGTCTCTCAGACATCTATATGATTTGTAAGTAGGAAAACATGCAAAATCTGCAGTGTATCAAATACTTGTTCTCCCCACTGTACCTATGAATGGTAAAACTAGAGAAACTGATAATTTTGCAGTGTTCTCTTAATTTTTGCCAGAGCTGTATATACACACTGAAGTGCCAGAAAAACTAGTACAGATGAGCCCATACTAAATATATGGCAATGTCACTTATGCACGTCATTTGTTTTGTCTGCCAGTGCATAAAGTGGTAGACATCTGTAGAACCATCAAGAGCTGTTTCCACCATGAGAATGGCAAATGTATTAATGATTTAAGCGATTTTGAAATGTGGTTTAATAGTTGGAGCTCATTAGATGGGTCATAGAATTTCAGAGATAGAGGAGAAGTTTGGATTTTCACTCACTACCATTTCAAGGGTGTACCGTGAATACAATAATTCTGGTTGAACATCTAATTGATGACAGCAGTGTGGCCATAAGATTGTGGGACAATGTGACCAGTGTCGGCTGGCAATAATAGTTTCACGCAATAGGCGTGCAACACTGTCTCAAATAACATCTGAATTCAATGCTGGGCCCTCAACAAACATCAGCGTGAGGACTGTGCATATTCCTCGGGGATATGGGCTTTACGAGCTGATCCCTGATGAATACTTGACACACAGCAATGCGCCTTGCCTGGGCTTGGGGATAATGCCACTGGTTAGAGGAACACTCATCTGAGTTTGGGTCTTGCCATTCCCACCTAAGTCACCGGATCTCAACGTTATCAAACAAATCTGGAATGCCATGCAACACTCTGTGGAACACAGAAATGTTGGTTTACACCAGGGGTCTCCAAACTATTCCACGGAGGGCCGTATGTCTGCAGGTTTTTGGTTTTTCCTATAAATTGGTTCCCAGTTCACACCTAAACAAGCAGGTGAACGTAGATATTAACCAATCAGTAACCTAATTAGTCAATCAAGTACAAGGAGACAGAGAAAACCTGCAGACACACGGCCCTCCGTGGAATAGTTTGGAGACCCATGCCTTATACGGTCTTCGACCTGACATGAGTTAATTGTAAGTATGCAACAAAAATAATATTAATAAATATAAGCTCTGTTGATGAAGTGATCTTATGATAATTTCATTATTAAATTTGAAATGCACGTTACATGACTCAGGGAAGCTGGAAGCGCTGCAATAGTGCTTGGTCAACTAATGGGATGGACCACATAGAAAACATCACTGTACATATAAACCCACATTTTTTTTCCATATCATCACCAACGTTATTAATATATAGCATAAACAATAGTGAGCCATGGACCTTGACTGAGCCAAGTTTGTTGACTAATGCCTTTCCTTAAAAAATTATATCAATCAGAGCCTTTCATAAAGAACAACAATTACAGTTGTGCTCATAAATTTGCTGAAATTGTAAAATGTTGGCATTGATTTTGAAAATCTGACTGATCATGCAAAAAAACAGGCTCCTTGTGTGTGGTTGTTTCAAGGAGCACAATACGACAATACTTAAACAAAAATATAGTTAACAGAATACCATCCCCACTATTGGAAATCAGCCATATCGTATAGTGGTAGTAATAATAATCTATTAGCGGATGATGTTACCGGCTCAAACTCTTCTTGTCACTCTCTACTCTCGTTGGGTACAAGCTGTTAAATACATTGAGGGGCGTGTTTACCTAGCAAAGCCAAGACAGTAACCCCCATGCCAACTGGTCAATGTAAACATTCCTGTGGTTACCAGGTTAGAAACTAAACAACGGTTTCCTGTTATTCTCATTATCTAGGCACATTCACTTCTAATGAAACGTACATTCATATTGTAGTTGTTAATGCTCAGATCCTACACCACGGTGTTGGCTCACGGATGTTTTGAGGGTGTGTGAGCTCTAACGGCACAGGGAATCTTGTGAAAATTGATGGCAATCTGAATGCAGCTTGTTATCAGAAAATACTGGTAAACAATTAGCATATTTCTGCACAAATTCAAGCACAACAATGACCCTAATCACAGGGCCAAGTTGACTCTCCAGTGGTTACAGAAAAAGGTGAAGTTTCTGGAGTGGCCATCACAGTCTCCAGACCAGTGTGCCATTCTGGGGAGATCTCAAGTGTGCAGTTCATGCAAGACGACCAAAGACAGTGCATGACCTGGAGGCATTATTGCCAAGACAAATAGGCAGCTATACCACCTGCAATAATTCGGGGCCATATAGACAACTATTACGGAAGACTGCATGCTGAATATGAATCCAATAAGAAATATTATGTGTTTTTCCTCATGTTTTCTTTACAAATGATGCCTATATTAACAATTTCTTAAGGGTATGCAAACTTTTTAACTGTATATTTTCTAGTTAAAAGATAGCCAACTGTGTTTTTTTTTCAAAAATAGGAGACTGTAAGTGTTCAAACAAGTTCTATACATTTGAGATAGCAGTTGATTTCATTATTCAGCCCAAAGCAATAGCTTTTGTTTTAAATAACATTAACTGGCACATGGATGATCGCATTGCATGGGGAATTCCTTTAATAATTTAGCTACAAAGACCCACTTGACCATACCAATATACTGCACGAAACATGCACTTTTAATATTGGCATTGTCAGTTAAACTCAATGTATCAGCACATTTAAGCAGAATTCCAGACACAAGAAAATAGACTTTGTTTCTAATTTCATGCACTATGATGCCAGTGATAGTGTTGATGTTGTGGCTGGTTTTTTATCATTCGCTCAGATGCATTCTCGCCCCTGCATGAGGAAAGGTGGACCAGTGCCATTGAATTTCATTGAGTGGTTACCACTATTTGATTGTGGTTGTGATGACATTGTTTTCACTGTGAAGTTGCAAAGATCAGTAAATCTTCTCTCGCATTTGGACCATGTCAGTAGAGAGAGGTTTGACATCTGGTCAGCTGCTGGAGTCAGACCGATTCTCTTATATGATCTTATCAAACACTTCATCTGCATCAGCTGAGGATCAGCTGATCCCTGGGAAAATCTCCCTCCAACCCCTCCTCTCTGAACCTTTAGCCACTAGGGCTGGGGTGTTTCAGAGACAGTTAACCCTTCTGGTGTATCTATAGTAGAGGCGCATACATACAGAGCCAGCATGTGATTTAAAATTATGAAATGCGGAAGTTATGTCTCAGTTTCAGTGCCTTACAAGAGGCAACAGTTGTTCTAGCTTCTTCCTAATTCGATGGTTGTTTTATGCTCCTGACAACTATTAGTGTAGAAAACTAGTTTGTCCTGGACTTCCTGTGCTGTAAACAAGAGTGGAGGTGCTAAACCAGAGTTTACAGCCTATGTTGAAAGGTTGACAGCCAATAGGGTGTCCATTGCATTTGGCTTTTTTATTGACTATTTTGATGACAAATGGAGATCGTGTTTTAAGTGCAAGTAAACACCAGACGGCACACAGTATGATTTTTTTGGGATGTTTTTAAGATATGTTTTTGCCCTCCATGGATGGATAGTTCTTCAAAACCTTCCAATTACATTTTAGCATTTGGCCCTTATAATTAATTTCTGTCCACATATCCTATTTATTTTCTAATCAACTTGGTTTACTTCAATTTCTTTGAAAACATTTCCTGATTATTCTGTGTGTTTCTGTCTTGTAGCAGCAGGAAGCTGTGCAGCGCATGCAGACCCGAGAGCTCTGGAGAGACACATACGGAGGTTGAACAAATGAGAGGCTTTCTTCAGGCTGTGCAGAAAGTTTCGACACCGAAGGCTTTGTTTATCCTTCCTCTTTCATTTCCCTGCCAATTGTTTTAAACTGAGCAGGGCAGTCTTCCTCATGTTTGGCAGACAGAAGTACTTCGTTGAGTCTCTCGCCGTGTGACAGACCAGCATTGAAATATAGGATACAGATCGGGCCAGACTCACAGTCCAGCAGTCTTTCCTCAAACTCAGATATCAACGAACTATTCTGCATGTTTTGTATCATGTGCATATTACGATGTTATTTTAAGAAGAGCTTTCCCTCTGGCTGGAAAAGTTGGGAGTAGTTACTTGCTAAAAGTGTCTGGTTCTTAATCGGTTGACTCACTGCAGATATATAGCCAACGTGCGGTGGAGTTAAAACATCAGCCCTGGAGTGCGTAAGCTGGGTTCCACCACTGCAACTTGTGGTGCCTACACCTATTGTGCTTTCACTGGACTGCCTTTTTCTCAGGTCCCTGACAACTTCTACCCAAACCATCCAGTCATGCTCTTCAAGAGGAAGGTTTGCCTGTTTGCTTTGTTTTGTGGGATTATTTTTGTTATGATCGCCAGCCACACCATTCATAAGAACAACATCCTGTCTATGACTTTGAAAGAGACCCATGCCACCTCCAGAGGTGTGCTCAGGCCTGAAGTCAACCAAACACAGGCACCATTGAGTACAACTGCGTCCAGCCCCAACTGGATATGTGGGTGCCCATCTTGCATGGAGGTGTCTCAGTGGTTTAATAAGCACTATGATCCAAAGCAACAGCCCTTCCTCACAGACGATGACAGCAGGATGGATCCCCTAGCCCTGAAATGGTGGCTGGTAAGAATACAATTATCGATAACAGTACCTTTTTACAGTCAGGTATTGCTTATAGGCAATTCCACAAGCAGAATATGTAAGTTCTGACATCTAAACTTTCAAAGAAAGGAAAACCATTTAAATGCTTTTTAAAATTGTATGACAAACTTTGGGGGAGACAATTGTGATATGTAGATGAAACATAGATCTCGATATATTGTGATATATAGATTAAATATAGTCCTGTTTTGAACAATGTACTTGCACCAATAAGGAATCTCTGCAGACCACAAGTCTGGGGCGTTACTTAATATTTGGGTTCCTGAATATTAAGTTATGCCCACTGTATATTAAGTAATGCCCATTGATGTTTGCCTTTCATCAGTTAATATGCCCTGGTTCTGGAGACTCTGGTTTCATCCTATTATGTTGTATGGCCAGGTGAACACTTCCAAAATAATTTCCTGTTTACTCTTGCTCAGCAACTGATGTTTCTTCTTTCTTTGTCTTGTGGAATTATATTGTGTTTTCTGGATCTTGTATTTTTTGTTGTGTAGAAACCAGCATGGTTTAATGACAGCTAATAGGTATCCTCATCAACAAAATTAATTAACAGAGAAGCTCAAAATTAACACTAAGTCCTCTTGTCCATTTCATCCATGAATGTTTCAGTTTCTTCAAAATTATTAAAGAAAATATGATTAGGGAGAGAGCTTCTTGTTCTTCCTCTAGAGTTGAGGCTTCTCTTAGCATCTGCACAGCATCCCCTAATTCCTCATCATTCAGGGGTGAGGACTTGTATCTGGTCTCCAAAGTGGCCCATGTTGACATTAACTCAGGCAACAGCATCCCCCAGGTTAACAAAGCATCCTGGCAACTGAAATGAAAGACCACAACAATCACCTAGAAGATGGCCATAACAAAATTATGTTTTTGTTTAAATCTCTAAAAGATGGAAAGTGCATACAGTGAATTTGAAGCTACTAAATAAATGTATTTTTCCTGCTGGCATATAGTGACAGGTGGATCAGTATCATCATGCAACTTTAGCTTATTACAATGCACCCTAATTGAATAGAGTTAACAGGTAGAGCCTACGTCGACACGTAGCAAGCCATCTTTAAACGTAGCCCATAAAAGTTGTTGTGTTTTCTGTGTTTAGTAACTAGCAAGTAGAATTTAGTACATAATAGATCTTAGTGAACATGGAGACATGGAGTGTGGCACAGTTTACGCACAAGCTCCTGTTTTGGATGGCCAGTTTCTTCCTCCAATGACGACCATTGGATTTGAAACAGCTAGGTTGAGAGCACAGGTGTCACACTTCATGGCAATTGTTGAACGATCACCATCAGACGCACAGACAGGACACACCAACAGTGTGCATGCACCACTCCAACCAGATCTTTTAGGCTAGGTCATATGGTTTCTGAGCGTTTTACTGCCCATTGTCATTATAGTAGATTTCAGTTCATAATGTTCTTATATGTAACCAAATGTCTATGAGATTTGGCTAGGTTTTGGCTGTTTCTTATGGCCTATTCATCACGACATGTTTCCTTAAATCCCAACAGTGATTCAGGAGGTCCCTCTGGCTCTTGACCCCACCACCCCCACCGTGACGTGATCGTCTGGTTGGCTATTTCATAGCTTTCCCAGAAGTCAATAAGTCTCCCCCTTCTACCTCCTATTCTCTTCTACTCTTATCCTTTCCAGTCCTGCCAACTGTTTGCTTACCACTGAGAAAAGACAGTACAGAAAGACATGGCTGTGGGGCATGAAACCATTAGAACAATCTAAGTAGTGTAAATATAAAGGGTGTCTAAACAATATTGTTTCCACTTTGTGTGTTGACTGTGGTGTTTGCACATATGATGTTAGATCAGTGTTGGCTGCTAACTTGGCCTTTATTGTAAAATCTATGTGTAAGGAGGCATTAAATCTGCCTCCTTGTCGCCCGTCCTTTTAGTACCTTTATGAAGGGAAGCTAAATTTCCATCATGTATAACATTCCTGGGAGTGTGTAATCCTTATCACCATTGCATTGTTGTATGTTCTGTGTGGGTATGAACTTAAAAATTCAAGTGTCCAGTTTGGCCAATCTGTAAAGGACACTTTTGCTTTACTTTACAAATGAGTAAGTAGATAACTGAATTGTATTTTATATTGCCTGAAACTTAACCCAGTTTCCAGGACAATTACCGTAATTGGTAATATAATACACTTTTCTGCATCAGATAAATATGCATACACCAAAATTCCAACACTATCAGAGCAGTACAAGACCTTAACCACCAAACAATGTAACTAGGAAGTTGTGTGAACTTTTCAGAAAATAATAAATGTAGCCTTAATGTATGGTAAATATAATTGAATGGAAGTATATCAGTCTTCCCCAGCGCAGAGCATATTAATGAATTCACCGCTATATTACATTGTAATGATCGGGTCAGAACAGATAATAATTATCATTTTAAAAAGTATGATTACTTATACATGTGTATTAACATCAATGATTGAGCAAACTATTTCTTAGTCTTTTGATGATCAACATAAAAAAATATATTACAGGTGGCAACAATAAAACCAATACCTTTCCAGATTTTCATTTATTTGGAAAATACCCTCCCTATTCTTATTATAAAAATATGTTGACTTTGGTAGGGCCAAAGCAATATTTTAATAGCTAAATCATTGTTCTTAATGTTCATGTCACTATAATGATTTAAAGTGAACTAATGCTAGCTTAAACTGAGGCTCTTCTAGCAATTATTTCTGGCAAAAATAATCATGGCAACCTTGCATTCCACTAAACATTTGCTCAAATTAGCAAGTAATTGTGCAACTGAAAACAGAGAATTAACTCAGCTACATGATTAGCTAGAGGAGTAAAAGCATGCATGACACCATTTCTAATTGGTCAAATTATTATTAGTGAATGTTGTCACCAAAATGTTACGTTCACTCTGGCATGCAAATAATGTTACATTAACCTACATCACTGATACATGATCAATGTTACGCTACCACAATTCAATTAACGACTTCATGACATCTACTGATCATGATGCCCACCCTGTCGGTATTTGCTTGGACAACTTTGTTAAAACTACAAATATAAACAGAAAAACGTTAGTCAACAATTTGTTGACAATTTTGGGTATATAAATTAAGCGAAAGGTGCAGGTTTTGTGAGTGGGCAATGAATGTTCTATGGGTTTGGTCTTGTCCTCGTTTCACACTGGTTATTTTGTCAGTGTGACAAAGGCTAAGGGTGGTCCTTTCCCACTTCAAAATATCCAATTGTGTACACTTGCTTTGCCCTGGGCTTAAGAAGCCCTTAGTCTAGGGCTTTGGATGGTCGTAGCCCTAAGCTAAGGTTCAGTGTGAAAACATATTGTTTTTGGATGTATTACACAATCTCCAAAGCAAATGAGCACAAGCAAATAAAGCAAATAAAAAACAATATCAAAATAGGATTTTTTAAATATAAGATAATGTTCTCCACATTAGCTTACATAAGCTCTAACCATTTCTGGGTGCTCCACCTTATAATATTCTTTAACCTATGTAAAGTATTATTGAAATTGCAATTTGTTTAATTCATAATTTCCCCCACATAGTTTTTCCTTTGAAAATGTAGCTTACACAGCAAATTATAGACACACCACAGACATATATTTTGAAGGCAACATATGAACATTGGATGTCTTATTGATTCTGACTAATCTCTAATGTAGATTCTTACTTTTGCTAACATGTTGGACGGGCATTTGATATCTGGGGGGGGGCACGTTTATTCTACTTACAAATAAAGATTAATAACTACAGCACGATGGACAAAATGCTAATAATTGTAGCATGTATGGCTGCCTAATGCTATGGGCTATTAGGCAATTGTCATTCAACGCAACCATCCTATATTCAAAGTGATGGTAGAATAAAGTGATTTAACGAGAGGCTTACAACACTAATAACAGAAATATGAACACATGGCGAATGAAACATTCAAAGATGTACAGTACCATTATGCAATATGACAGGACACTGCAACCAAAATAGACTAACATGTTGGAAAATCCATCATGGCGGACTTTATGGGTTCCGATGGCAAACATTTTCATCATGAGGAGCTACACCTATGTACCAAATATCAAGACTAAGTAACCAAGGGTGGGTGTGGTGAGCTTGAAAAAGTGCACATTTGGAGGTTTGTGACAGTGCCGTCATGATGCCGACTTGCATGCCACTGTACCAGAAGTTGCGGCCCTTTGCCCATTACTATCATGTTCCAAATATGAATCACACTCAGAATTACAGATGAAGTGATACCACCTTATAGCCATTATGGCGCCACCTTGTGTTCAAACTGAATTTACTTGCATAAGTTACATCTTCATAGTGTTATGGACATGAACATCAAATGGTTGCAATATGGCCAAAAACTTACATCACAATTTACATCGATACGATATTTATAGCAATATATGTATTTGTTAATTTATGTTAGCAATATTATCTTAAAATAACATGTAAAAACACACCCTTTTGTTACTTAATAATGTTATTAATAGTATTTCTCTAAACCATAAACAAAATAAACTGATTAATCCCCCCAAAATAACACTGGTGCGCAGCATTATAACTACATCACAAACGCAATATCTAAAAATAACATGTAAAAACACAACCTTTTGTTACTTAATAATGTTATTAATAGTATTTCTCTAAACCATAAACTAAATAAACTGATTAATCCCCCAAAAATAACACTGGTGCGCAGCATTATAACTACATCACAAACGCAATATCTAATCTAGTATTTCAAAAATAAATATTGTTATTTTCATTATTAAATTATTCAAAAATCTTGATAGCAATATATGTTGAATTTTTGCCCAGCCCTATTTTAGCCAGTTGCAAATTCAATGTTCCACTTTGCTGGCTTTAACGAAAACAGGAAGAAATTACCATGTCATTACTAACAAATAATGTACATACATTTTTTCTTTCATTTTATGCTATGCATTCATTTTTAGAGAACCACTTTGGCATTACAGTTCAACTTGTTATAGAACTTATTTTACTTTGAAAATCCCTTAGAGTAAATAAAAATATCTCATTCAAAAGTCAATGGACGTTTTAAGTGTAATAAACTAGTATAACTAGTATAAAACACATTTATTTTCTTTGAAATGCAAGCCCTTAATAAGACATACAGTGGGGAGAACAAATATTTGATAGTTTTTCATACACTGCTGATTTTAAACTGCTGATTTTGCAAAGATTGATCCTGGGGCTTCTTGCTATACAAGCCCCAGTAATTTACCTTACATATTTCCCAGTTTCTGTTGATCTGTTTGAGAGATCCAACATTAGATGCCACTGACAATCCACAACTATCGTGACCTTTCACATTCTGTCTAGGCTTTGCAGCGCTCCACAGATGAACAGACGATATACGATGTGATCCAGAAGATGTTCCGGATCATCACACCCCCTTCAATGAATGTGAAATCCAAACCTACTCAGTGCTTGAAGTGTGCAGTGGTGGGGAACTCGAGAAATCTGTTGGGTTGTCGGTGGGGCTCTTTGATCGACTCCCACAACAATGTAATAAGGTAAATTCAGGAGAAATAGTGACCCAAAGCTGAAAAAAACTATCAAACAGTCAAAACTTTCATTAATACAGACATTACAATCATAGTGCAAATGACCATTATTATGGTCACAATAGTTTTCTGCAATTAGCAAAGTAATTTGACCATTGGCTGTTCATTCGCATCAGTTCAAATCGAGGTTAATTAGTGGAAAATGCATGGCGCTTCTACCCATTCAGTGTTCTTGGTTTGATTCCAGTGAAGTGAAAGTTTAATAAAGTATCAATATGTAAATGGACACTCTAGATAAGTGTCTGCTAAATGACTAAAATGTACTTATAGCCAACATGCTAAAATGGCTATTAATGTTGTATGTCAATCCTCCAACACAAAAAGTTAAAATAATTAACCAGCTAAATTACCATTTTGAGAAACTATTTAATTTAAAACGTCATTGTAGTTAATCTATCAAATGTAATTTATTTTATAAAGCCCTTTTTACATCAGCAATTCACAAAGTGCTTTTTCAGACACCCAGTCTTACACCACAAGTGCAAGAAACAGCACAAGTTGATGCACTTTGTGAAACACACTCTTAATCTCTTAAATCCCTTACTATGGAAACATACTCCATTGGTTCTGCAATCAATAAAACCACCGGCATTCTTCATACCAGAAATTAGGAAATATAGAGCTTATTGTAGCTTTTTGCAAAAAAATATTATTCTGAAATACAAGATAAAAAAATTGCAGATAGGACCTTATAATCCCAAGTCCTTGCAATACTGAGACTGCCAAACCACCAGACCTAATTACTTTATCTTCTGAAAATAGTGAGGCATACCAATTAAGCTCAATGAAGACATGCTAATGTAACTTTTGGTTAGTTCAGGTGTTGGCCTGATTCTGGAATGAACGCACAAATACTATAGCCCAGTAGTTAAAATAATAGGTCCCAGGATTTGTTCACAAACTGCCTGTGACATGAAATAATTTCTCTTTTCTGTAAAGGATGAATAAAGCCACCACAATAGGGTTTGAGGCAGATGTGGGCAACAGAACAACTCACCACTTTATGTACCCGGAGAGTGCAGTGGACATTGCCCATGGGGTCCACCTTGTCCTGCTGCCCTTCAAACTCCGCGATCTACAGTGGTTGGCCAGTGCCCTGTCGACAGGAGAAATTAAAAGGTAGGTAACCTATGCCAATCACATGCTAATTACAGTAATTGAGTATGCAACAATAGCCGGGTAGCCTGCCTTGCACAGTCTGTGTGTTTCTTGGAAATTTGGCGAATGTATGTTTTTGGTTTTAGAACATTCTGTGAATTGAAGCAAACATGGCCATTAGTACGTTAATTTATAGATTGCTGTGGAGTTTATTGAACGTGATTGTAATTTATTCTGAACATTACGGGTTATTTGAACAAACTGAAGGGATGCAGATATTACAGTTTTTCTGAATTGCTTATACACATTTTCTGAAAGCATGGCACATTTTTTCAAAACTCTAAACACAAATACAAAACTCACACACAACTCTAAAATCAAAAAATCTCTTCCAAAAGCAAACCCTGCGTTCAAATGTTGTCTTCTCAAAATGAAATGTTGTTGTCAAATGAGATACAAACACCATCAAATTAATAGACATTTCTATCAACCAACTGAACACTGATGTGCTCAATAGAAAACAATGAGCGGAAAACACTGTTGTGGTAATCTTATCAGTAGGCCTTTTGCATTTTCAGTGTTACACAACATAATGTAAGTATAGAAGCCTGCTGTAAACAGTTATGTTTTTGTACTCAAATACATTGCTCAAAGAAATGTAGGGAACACGTAATCATCATAGATAACACCAAGTCAATACAGGAATATCAATCAATCGTGGTACGAAGCACAAGTGATTGTGAATCAATGTCACCTTCTTTGGTGCAAATAAAAGTGCTCATTAGAGGCAACAGAAGGACAACCCCAAAATCAGGAACCATTGCTCTCACATTATCCTTCCTGAATGATTCAACTCTAGTTTTGCTGTACATTTTTCACTAGGTGTTTCTTTGGGGCATTGGCACAACCTGTAATTTCTACATGGCACTTAAATCAAAAATATTTGATTTGGTCAAACATTACTCAGTACCTTATGATGGGTCATTATCTGACCACAAATGTTTAAACTAGATTTCCAGAAGTCAGCTTTTGCATTGCATCAAAGGGCCAGTTTCACAGAAACATATGTAGCTTAGTCTAGGACCAAAAAAGTACTTTTAAAGTTCCATCGTCCAGCGGGTGGCATTGGAATATGTCTCTGTGTTGCCTCCGCAAGTGCCGCAACACGTTTTGGAGCGCCAGAGACAAAGGTGGCAAAAGCAGTTAAATCTGAAAGAAAAACAACTTCAGGATGCTCATCCTGGTGAGCATAGCAGTGAACAAACTGGGCATGTGGGTATGTCTCTTTCATTAGCATCTGTGCCCCTCAGATGTTTCCACTCATTACAGCCGCACCATCAAAAGTCTTAGCGATCATCTTTTCTCCCAGCTTCAGTGGTTCCAGCACACCCTTGATGCTATTAGAGGCTGAGTCCAGTTTTATCTTTGACTTCCACAAACTCCAAAAACCTCTCTGTCACTGTATTGTCAGGCAACATGTATCGCAACACAACCACCATTTGTGATTTACAGGATACATCAGTTGTCTCATCTGCCTGTATGGCAACAAATGATGACTTGCCCACTTGCTTGGCTATCTCCTCTAAATACACTTCATACATACAGTCTAACAGTATGTTTTGTACAGTGCTAGATGTCCCTTTGAGGATGGGCTGAGCTTCATAGTGCCTCTGAAGTCTCGAATCACCCTCACACAGTCTCAAAAATGCATCTGAATATTGCAGGATGCAGGGAGTCCACTGATCTGTCATGCCCCCAAAGAGCGGTTTCACATTTTCCACACAGTTTAATACATGTTATGTTCCGACTGAGCACGTACCTGTTTTCCTCCACCTGTTTGGTATGCTGCTCAATGGAGTGCTGTATGCACTGTCAACTTGGGCTGCGACATTTACCCTTCCAAGTTAGCCCAATTTAACATTTCGCATTGTCCAGATGACTCCCGCTGCTCTCATGTTTTGCAATCCAATTCAATTCAGCTTTATTAGCATGTCAGTCATTACAACCGTATTGCTAAAGCTAGAGGTACAATAACAACAGGAGAATAACAACAAGAACATCAAGAACAACAATAACCAGCATTGTCAGCAACAAATATATACATTGAGGTGAACAGTAACTATAAAAGTGAAAATACATAAATAATAAGTAAAATGTAACAGTTCACTGCAAGTCACAGATTCCCTTATCCCTTATTTTGTGGCACTCTCTGAGGAAGCGTCCCGCTAGGTGGGCTGTGTGTCCTTCCCCCAAGCTCACCGGCATCTTTTCTTCATCGGACAGAGTGGTGAATGATGGCACTAGTGTTTCAAATCTATTAAAGAAGTGCTAGCTGGTTTTGGCGTGATGTTGGCAGTGTAGTAAAAAGTGCATCTCTGTCTCTACCATCTGTTGTACAGTGACCACATGCTCTGGATTCTTTTGGTAAGCATTTTTTTGCGATGGCTAGGCTGTGTTCGCTAAGCCTGTACTTGGTCAGGATCTGAAGAGTGCCTTCTTTTGTATGCTAACCGTTAGCCACTTTTCTTGAAGAAACATTCCACGTTAAACCCGTGGTTACTTTTACCACCAGTTTCAGTAATGACAATATCCCGTGGCACCAAGTCGCTTCGCTTCAAATTTCTCCTCCAAATTTAAAACCGGTCTCAAACCAGTGTTTGAGTATGAAATCAACTTTATTCACTTTCTCAAGTTGTCTGGCGTTTGTGAAGCGAAGCTAAGACAATCTATCCTCCTCGCTCTTGTTGCCGACTAATGTTGGTGCCAGACAGACAGAGAGCCAATCAGGCCTGAAATATGAAATTACGCTGTAGTGGGGCTATGGGCTGTCAGCCCAACTTGGCATCAAATTCTTGTGATCTACATGGATCACACTAACATTCTGAGCATGCGTATTAATATTTTCACATGTACAATGCATTGTGAGAGACGGGCCAGCCTCATATTCACGCGTAGCCAATGGCCTTGTACTGCGAACTTGAATCGGCAGAATGCAGTCTTAAGCAGCAAGGCAAGGATCAATGAACAATCCTAACACAAAATATATATAATTTAGGGAGATGCTATATTCACAGATAATAAATGACAGGAAGTAATCTTTGAGAAATAAAAATAACATTTTTTTGCAGTTCTTTCTGTTAACAACATATGGGGCTGTGCCCCACCTGTCCCTAATGACCAGTTGCCCCTGATCAGAAGACTTTCTTAGAAGTTTCTAAGAGTCAACAACTTCAAGCACAGTTTGACATTGTTGAAGTAAGCAAGTGTCAAGCTAATTTCAATTGTGTACAGAAGACTTCACACTACAAGTCTGACAAGTCAACTATGAGTGAAAAAAAGCCATGGCTAAGATGGCAAAATTTAAAAAAGGCTTTTCTGGGCCTTTTACTGAAGACTGGAAGGTCTGATGGACCCATGAACCAAAATATAAATCTTTGGTTTGTTATATCGTATGCCGTCAAGTAGACAAAATGCGATTTGAAATGAGTGAGTGGCACCCTGAACCAAAACGGCAACCACAGCATTTTACAGCGCCATGAAATACCCTCTGACAGGAGGTTTTCAGACCTTTTGATAGCTGGTTTTCAGATCTTCTGATAGGAGGGTTTTAAACCTTTTAATAAACCCTGTAAATCCTGGTTAAAATCCTTTCTCTTTTCATGTGCCTACGACTGAGCGCTCCAACGTAACCACACTGTTTAGCTTTGCAGCTTTTATAGCTTAATGTTTTAATTCTGTTTTTACTCCATTTCTGTCCTCTTATTATATGTTTGATTATTATGTTTACTATTTTTAACATATGTTTTTTTCTTTGTAAAGCACATTGAATTTCTTCTATGCATGAATTGTGCTACATAAATAAACTTGCTTGCTCTGGTGTATGCCTAGTTGGTCAGAGATTTGTCCTACAGCAAGATAATGACCCAAAATATACCTAGAGGCTATATCAGAACTACCTTGGTTGAAAAGAACAAGTCAGTAGCCTTCAAATCATGGATTGGCCAGCACAGTCTCCAGACTTAAACCCCAGCCAGTTTGGGATAAACTGGGCAGAAGGGTGAAAGCAAAGCAACCTAGAAGCGCAACATACTTTTTGGAATAGGTGGCTACTTTAATGATTAAAAAGTTTAGATTACATTTTGTAAAACAAAACAATTCATTACCATGGAAATGCTCAAAACTCGACAGAGATGATTGTTTGTCCTAGTCTTAATCTGGGTTCACAACAAAACTAAATGACCTAACAGACATTTTGTTCTCTTTTCATGTTTCTTCAGGACATACATGAGGGTGAAAGATCGAGTACGTGCTGATAAGGACAAGGTAAGGCTCATTATGTTGGCTAAAATTGGCTTGCGACTGAATGTGGGGTGTCCAGATGTGAAAATGTGTCTCCGAGAGAATTTGAAAATAAATGTTTAGATTACTAAATGCGTTGATAATGAACAAACAAATGTAGTGAATTTTCTTCCTAGAAATAGGGCTCTTACTTGTAAAGGGTTTATGTTAAATGTAATATTAACATATTTTGACCCGAGTCATAAAAGGCAATAGTTGTTTTGAGAGTTTGTTAAATTACTATTATTAGATTTCTCAGTTGCTTACCCACTAACACTGGAACTTGGGACTAAATGAACAAAATCTGAAACTCATGTACCTTATTTTACACCAATTCTGCATAAATACAAATGCACTTTTAACTCCTTTTGCAGTTCTTAACCAAACTTTTTACATTTGGCTCAATCAACATTGATAAAATCTTTGTGTTCATATGGAAAACACTGCCATTCAGAATGCTAAACTCAAATGACCAATCACACCATTGATTCCTCATATGGGCAAACATTTGTTGCTTTTTAAATTGCAATCATAGCTTTAGCAATGAAAGGGGCAAAGGTTCACTCTCCTGTGTTGAAGAAGAATGGCAGGACGCAGCCTAAATGTCTATTTATTTATCGCAAATGAAGGCTTATTTTCTTTTTTCTATTGTTCTGTTTGAAGAACACTTTTCAAATCCAACTGTGTGCTGTGATGTGTAGAATAGTCAAGAATAAAATAACATTCTATTCTTGTATACGTGTGTTTTTTACTATTCCTAAAAACAGGGCACATAATCAAAACACAAACAATTCACACAACCACACACATGTAGCAGAACACTTCAGATATTTTGCTTAATGAAGCACTTCATTTAAAACTATACAACCCTGTTTCAAACAAAGTTGCATCACTGCATGAAATGTAAAGGAAACCAGAATACAATGATGTGCAAAATATTTAAACCCTGTAGTCAATTGCAAATAGTACACAGAAAAAATATCAAATGTTGAAAGTAAGATATTGGCAAGCCTTCAAATTGGAGTCTATTACTATTTACAAGTGACTTACTGTAAAGATGGTTGCTAGCGGTTATATAAATTAAATGACGTGTCTACTAGGGATGTGCTTGGACCATAATTTACTATCTGAATATTATGTGTTATTCGAATAGTATTCAGGTTACTGAAATACATGTTTAAAAAAAAAAGTCAGTTGTTCTCATTATCTAGGCACATTTAACTTTCACAATGAAACATATATTCATATGATTCCAGAAAAGGTACCTGGCTCACATTTCAATAGTTGTCCAATATGCAAATACTCCAAAATGTTGTGTGGTTTTCAAATGTAGATACTAATAAGATCCACCAGCTCATGATGGAATTACAAATTAAAATTAAAGCTGCAAGCAGCATTCAGCGGGATTCCTAACTGAAGCTACTACTAGCCAGATTGCACATTTTCTTCAACTTATATCCATAGTTGCGAGCAAAACAACATCAATGGTTATTCCTTTCCAATAGTGGACCCATGTAGCTAACTTGAAACAGTATTCACACAAAGTAAAATCACATCCCTGATCATGTGTACCAAATGTCATCTCACTGAGTGACAACGTACAACAGATATTGTGTTATGGCTATTAAGCTGACACCGTTTGGCCAAACAGAATTTTCTTGTGAATTTTTCAGAATATAATAAATGTATGGCAAATATTACAGAATGCAGAATGCAGAATTCATTAATGAATTCACCTTTTGCTTGTTGTAAGATAATGATGGGTCATAAAAGATAAACATTATTTAAAGCTGTGTTTACTTAAGTATGTGTATTATTTGTTTTATGCAATTACATTTTTATACAATTATTTCTTTTATTTTTCTTTGTAAAGCACTGATGAACTGTGCTATATAAATTAACTTGCTTGCTATTGTCACGTCCTGGCTATGCCCCTAGCCATCTTTGTGCTGGCTGGGGCCATAGTCAGGACGTGGCCAATAGAGGTGGCTCTAGCCACCTCTATGCACTTGGGTCTCCCCAATTGGAGGCAGGTGTTGTGTATTGCCTCCAATTGGGGAACCTATTTAAGTTTACTGTTTTGAGCACATGGGTGTGGTTTATTTTGGT